>OVAN01010135.1:0-16077 GCA_900406275.1 Anastatica hierochuntica | reverse complement strand
ACTGTCACTCAGCTCCAATTCATTTCCGTACTCAGTCAATGTTGCATCACTCATGACCTGTTTTGTTTTTCGAGTCACTAGCTCTACTCCTTCACTCTTCTTTCTTCGGTGGTTCACCCCTGTCTTCGAGGTTTTATACCCTTCCTTCCGTTAGAGCTTTAAAATTTTGAAATGATAATCATCCAAAAGCATTTACACTGGAATATATTTCAAGGTGAAACAATTTTCAAAATGTTCATCACCAACCGTCATGACTTGAGATGAGAATAGCAATTGAAACTTTATCGCAGGTGGATATTTGTGGTCATGCAACCTTGGCATGTGCTCACACTCTCTTCTCAAACGGGTTGGTTGGTTCAGACGAAATTGAGTTTGCTACCAGCTCAAGGATTCGAACCGCTAAAAGGATTTTCCAAACTCTCAAAATCTATGACAAAATAAAGAAAAGATCTTTCCTCATTGAATTGGATTTTCTTGTGATCCCTACATGCGAGTACATTGGTAGTGATATTTATGCTCTCTCCAAAGCCTTATATGGAGCTACCATTGTTGATGTCTGAAGAACCATAGCCTTCAATGAAGCTAACCAGGCAACTTCAACTGAAAGATGTTGAACTAAGCTTGATAGGAAAAGGTGGCTTGGGCCACAAGCAACAAGAAAAAAAGAAAATTTTAGTTAAGAGATAAGTATTGGGTTTTGTTAGGAGTTATCTAAACTTAACCTAGATGTTTTCTTAGTTTTGTGAGACTTTATATTTTCCTATATAAGATCATCGAGGAATGATAGATCTTCGTGAGAGTTGTGAAAGCTTGAGGGTTTTTAGTTTCGAGTTTAGTTTCTAAAAACCTAACTAAAGAGAGTAATTCTTTATTGCCTTTGTGCTTCGATCAATTGGTTTTTATATCCCACAATTGGTATCAGAGCTAGAAAACCGATCGGAGCGACAAACTTTTCTCGTGAAAACTGTCATTGTTCTCGTGTTGTGATCAAGAGTTTATGCACTCTATTTTTTACTTGAAAACATAGAGAAGACGATGGGAGATATCACCACCGTATGTGAAAAACCAAAAGGAGGAGAACCAACATCGATTAAGTGTCCTATGCTAAACCCGAAAAACTACACTGTTTGGGCAATAAAGATGAAGGTATTGCTCAAAGTGAACAAAGTTTGGGAAGTGATCGATGGAGCTATAACCGACATAGAAAAAAATGACGTTGTTATTAACTTAATCTTTGAATCTATACCTGAGTCTCTTATCCTTCAAGTAGGCTAACTAGATTCGGCCAAAAAGGTGTGGAAAGCTATTAAAATCAGACACATGGGAGCAGAAAGGGTTAAAGAGGCTCGATTAAAAACACTAATGGCAGAATTTTATCGTCTCAAAGTGAAAGACACCGAGACTATTGAAAAATTCTCCGGAAAGCTATTTGAAAGCTTATCAAAGTCTACCGCATTGGGTGAAGAGATTGAAGAAGAAAAACTTGTCAAAAATTTTCTTAAAACCCACCCTCGAAAGAAATACATTCACATTGTAGCTTCTCTAGAGCAAGTTTTAAACTTGAAAACCACGAGATTCGAAGATATCGTGGGTCGGTTAAAGGCATATGAAGAACGTATCACAGATGATTAAAAAGTTCAGGAGGATCAAAGCAAACTAATGTTTTCAAATACCGGAGGACAATCATCACAAGAGTCACGTAACTACTATGGCGAACCTAAAGCCAGAGGTCGCGGAGGAGGTCAATTCTTTAATAGGGGAAGAGGTCGAGGATGCTTCAACGGACAAAGAGACTTTTCAAAAATCATATGTTATCACTGTGACAAAGCTGGCCATTACGCTTCAACATGTCCTAAAAGATTACTAAAGCTACACGAATGACAAGAAACGGACACCTCTGATACACATGATGCGGATGAACTCATGATGCATGAAGTGGTTTACTTTAATAAGGAAAAGATTGTGTCAAAATGATATGAGACAGATATCGCAGAAGGAGATGCTTGGTACCTCGATAACGGAGCAAGTAATCACATGAGTGGAGACCGAGTATGCTTTTCAGCCATTGATGAATTTGTTAAAGGGAAAGTTTGTTTCGATGATGACTCTCGTATTAATATCGAGGGAAAATGAGTGATAGAATTCCTCGATAGGAATGGAGAGCCACGGACAATGAGTGATATTTATTACATTTTAGACCTAAAAAGCAACATAATTAGTTTTGGACAAGCTACCGCAGCAGGTTGTGATATAAGGATGAGAGGTGAGTATCTAATTATGCATGACCAAGAGGGAAGGTTGATAGCTCGAGCAATTAGATCACAAAACAAATTATACAAGGTACACATGAAGGTAAAAGACACTAAGTGCCTTCTTGCGGTCACAACAAGCACCTCAAGGTGATGGCACACGAGGTTAGGTCACGTAAACTTCAAAACTTTGAAGACTATGGTCCACAAAGAACTTTTCCAGGGCATACGACGACTTAACATCGAGAAAGAGGTATGTAGTTCATGCTTACTTGAAAAACAAGCAAAGAGATCCTTTCTGCAAGCAACTACGTATCGAGCAAGCATAATACTTGAACTTGTTAATGGTATCTCTGTGGACCAATAACACCAAGCACAGCGGCTGATAACAAGTATGTGTTCGTCCTCATCGATGATCATTCTAGATACATGTGGACAATTCTGCCGAAAGAGAAAAGTGAAGCTTTCGGTACGTTCAAAAGTTTCAAGAATCTGGTGGAATGAGACTTTGATATGAGCACACAAGTGTTTAGGACAGATAGAGGAGAAGAATTCACTTCGCAAGAATTCAACTCTTTTTATGAAAACACTAGAATAAAACAACATCGAACGGGTCTATACACTCCTCAACAAAACGACGTTGTTGAGAGACGTAATAGAACCTTAATGGAAATGACTAGGAGCATTTTAAAGCATCTACTAGTTCAAAATTTCTTGTGGGAAGAAACAGTGAGGCACTCCACGTATTTACTGAACATAATTGCTACTAGATCCCTTAAAGACAAAACCTCATACGAACTCTTTCATGGCAAGAAACCTAACATCCATCACCTTCGGACGTTCGGTTGTGTCGGGTATGCAATGCTAGAATCACCGCATTTGAAAAAACTGGATGAGAGGTCAAGGGCTCTAGTTCATTTGGGTATCGAACCGGGATCTAAGGCGTACCAGATATTGGATCCACGAGCAAGGAGGATAATTGTGAGCTGTTATGTTGTGTTTGATGAAACAAAGATGTGGAATATGAGTCAAACAACGTCGGAACGAGAAAGAGTTGGATAGTTTCGGATCACTCGTGGTACCTTTGTAAATAATAGGATCTATGAAAAAGAGCAAGTTGATAACGGAACAGAGCTTGCGAAATTTGATCAACAACTTGATCACGGTAATGTCACAAATGAAGATGAAAGAACAACATCTTCCGAGTCAGGAACTGAAGCAGAAAATGTTGATGAAGACGTAGAAGTAACAAGTTCGGCTCATGAGGCAGTACATTCGAGTCAAGTTGCATAAGGCGATCGTAAAGACAGAGTACAAAACCTAAGTATCTTGATGACTATGTGTTGTGAGCAGAAGAAGAGGGAGCGAACTTGTTAATGTGTATTGATGGCGAACCAAGAACCTTTGAAGAAGCAAAGGACTCAAAGGAGTGGACCCTTGCATGTGAAGATGAGATACGCTCTATTACAAATTTGGACTCGTGGAATTTAGTTGATAATCCACAAAGAAAAAAGCCAATCAGTTTAAAATGGGTGTTCAAGTTAAAAAGAAATTCGGATGGAAGCATTAATAAGCATAAGGCTCGGCTTGTTACGAAAGGATATGTAAAGCGACATGGAGTGGATTTTGACGAAGTATTCGCTATGGTAGGTTGCATTGAGACAATCTGATTGCTCATTAATCTCGTCGCATCTAACAGATGGGAAGTACATCATCTCGATGTTAAAACGGCATTTCTTCACGAAGAGCTAAAGGAGACCATCTATGTTTCGCAACCAGAAGGTTTTGTAGTGAAATGATGTGAAAGCAAATTCTACAAGCTCAACAAAGCACTGTATGGCTTGAGGCAAGCCCCAAGAGCAAGGAATGACAAGCTGAACCAAATTCTTAGAGAATTTCAGTTCACAAAGTGCTTAAAAGAACCTTTAGTATTTCGAAGAATTGTGAGAGGAAATACCCTTCTAGTTGCAGACTATGTTGACGACTTGTTTGTTACAGGAAAAAATAAAGAAGTCGTTGATGAATTTAAGAAGGAAATGGCTTCGAATTTCAAAATGAGTGACCTTGGAAGACTAACTTACTATATTGGGATAAAGGTAACTCAGCGCAAAGGTGAAAGTACCTTGAGTCAGAATCGTTATGCCTTATAGATCTTAGGAGAAGAAGGAATGGAAGAATGCAATAAGGTTCACATACCTATGGACATGGGGATTAAGTTGTCGAAGTCTGAGAGTGAGAAAGAGATAGATGCAACAAGTTACAGGAAGATTATTGGATGTCTTAGATATTTACTTCATACAAGGCCTCACTTATCTTTTTGTTTTGGAGTATTAAGTCGGTATATGAAGAGTCCTAGAGAGTCTCACAGAATGGCTTTGAAGCAATGTCTAAGAAACTTGTGAGGCACAACTTCTTTTGGTTTGTCATTCAAAAATTCGGCACTTAGTAGGACAAGGTTTGTTGGGTATAGCGATAGCAGTCATAATGTGAATCCGGAAGATGGTAGAAGTACGATGGGACATATGTTTTACCTAGGAGAAAGTCTTACCACTTGGTGTTCACAGAAGCAAGAAATGGTTGCATTGTCATCTTGTGAAGCTGGAATTGAAGCAGCGAGACAAGTGATTTGGCTTCAGGATTTACTTGGGGAGATACTTGGGACGTCATGCGGAAAAGTGGTCATTCGGATAGACAACAAATCCGCTATAGCGCTTACAACGTATCCAGTGTTCCATGGACGAAGCCAGCACATACATAGAAGATATCATTTTATAAGAGAATGTGTCGAGAAGGAATTGATTGAGGTAGAGCATGTATCCGAGAATGAACAACAAGCGGGCATCTTGACAAAGGCTCTTGGAATGATTAAATTTAAAGAGATGAAGGATCTTGTTGGTGTTCAAGATCTAGGAAAGAATGATTTCAAGGTTAAGGGAGAGATTGTTGAGCTAAGCTTGATAGGAAAAGGTGGTTTGGGCCACAAGCAACAAAAAAAGGAAATTTTAGTTAAGAGATAAGTATTGGGTTTTGTTAGGAGTTATTCAAACTTAACCTAGATGTTTTCCTAGTGTGTTAAGCTTTATATTTTCCTATGTAAGATCATCGAGTAATGATAGATCTTCGTGAGAGTTGTGAAAGCTTGAGGGTTTTTAGTTTTGAGTTTTTATTGTCTTTGTTCTTCGATCAATCGGTTCTTATATTCCACAAAAGAATCATCGTATGCATTTCAAGAGAACTCTCCTGATGTCTCCAGCTTGCTTTCTTGATCTTCAAACATCTATGAATCCGAGCAAGGATATGTGTCCCCAAGAATCCAACAATCTGATTACAGGTTGTGCTTTCATCTTGGGAATATGTCATTCAATTGCAGCCAAGAATGGATGATATCTCGAAATGCGTCGGAAAAGCGATAATTGTTATAGCTGATGTTCCTCAAGGATCAGTCTATGATTTCTGTAGTCGGGTCTTTGCGCCCAAAGCAGAAGTCGATGAAGTTAATGATCTATCTCGAATTTTTCATTTTATCAGAAAACAGAAAATCCAAATCCTAGTATCTTACTTATGTAGTTTTTTACCCGTAAGCACAAACAAAACACCAAAAGTCTTTTGATTTTTTGGTTTTGTGTATGTTCCTTCAAGATTTTGTATGTGGAAGTGCACGTTGCTCATTAGCGAAATACTGGAGCCTTAAGATGGATAAATGTGACTTTGTTGCTTATGCGGTGACTGCTTTATCCCCATAATACCTATAACTTGCAATAATTTTTATGCTAACAAAATTTCGAAAACCGGTTAAAATTCATCCTAGTCGATTATGATTGAGGTTTTGGAAACTGGTTTTTAGGCTTCGCGTAGGAGTGTAACACTGAAGGTTCATTATGATAAGCAGAAGCAGAGAGTATTGGTCAATGGTAAAGCTGTGATTGTGATGAAAGGCGTCTTCTTAGTATTATCTACGGCATTTACCTGATAAAAGCTTAAGATTTTGATTTTGATTTCTCAGACCAATTTGTTATATCAAATTCCTGATAAGTCTATAAGGCATATGTTGTTTATAATAAAGAGAGCTAGTGATTGGTTCTTCTATACAAGTTTTGCAATCACATATCAACGAAAAAAGGTTATTTGTTAAAGAGTAACGATATACTGTATATAAAACATACCGCACTGTTCCAGACCATTATTTGTTTAAGCTGTATATTCTAGTTTGATCCAAAGCTCTTACGAATGCTAGGCATTATTTATACCGAAGATTTTACGGTGGTCTAATGGTTAAACTTAAAAACACACACACAGTTTTTCAAAAAGTTATGCAATAGGATTGTTACTCCATCAGTAAGCTCGAACCTTCGTTCACCGTTAATTAAAGTGATAATTAATTCACAGGAAGCAGAGGACTAAAGGGAGCAGAGTAGCTAGAAGACACTGTCGGGAAGAGAGGCTTTACTTTTATTCAGTAAACATACGTACTGTCGTTATAATTAATTTATCTTGTATTTAAAGAAACGCAAAGGTTAGGGTTTTTTCAATCTTGTATTTAAAGAAACACAAAGGTTAGGGTTTTTTCAATCTTGTATTTAAAGAAAGGTTAAGGGCTTAAACCGAAAGGTTAGGGTTTAAACTTATGTTTCATTTAAGGAAACCCAAATGTTTAGGGTTTAAGGTATCAAATGAAATCATAAGCCATTGAACTTCTTCTCTCTCGACTCTTCTTCTTCTTCATCTCGTCTCTGTATTTTATTCTTCTCACGTTCGTCAATCTCATCTTCTCTGTTTCTCCTTCAGATAAGCTCCACAATGGCGTCTTCTTCTCTGTCAACTCTTTGCAACTCTACCTCCTCTTCTATTCATCCCAATTCTAAGCTCACATACTCTCTTTCTGCTACATTATCCTCCAAGGCAAATGTTTCCGTCCAGTTTCTGGGAAAGCGGCAGCCACCACTTCTTTCCTCAACCCCGAGATTCCTCACCGCAGTTTCCACGGCTCCCCCACCACGCGGAGGCAAACCCAAGAAAGGTTACAATATTTCTCACTACCCTTTTCATTGAAACTCTAGAAATTTCTTTAAGTCTGGTTCTCGATTTCTGCAGTTGTGGGGGTTATAAATCTGATTCTAGAGGCGGGGAAAGCAACTTTGGGGCCGCTAATTCTGATGTTTAATAAGAAGAAATTCAAAATTATGGGTTTTGGTAAGGTGTACAATGCAAGAACTGTTGATAAAGCCGGTAGTATCACACGCTCTTATTACTGTCTTCGAAGTCGGTTTTACTTCTTTTTCCCTAAGTTTTCACACGCTCTTATTACAGTCTTGCTTATCTAGTCTTCAGTTTGTGATAGAGCTGCTATCGAATAGTGACATATGTCTAGACTCTAGAGTCATAGCTCTATGAGATTGTTTCATAGAGTTTTATATGTATGGCTACAAAACATGAGCTTTACTTTCACCCTCAAGACCATACCTACTTCACTTTTGTTGCTTAGGGCTGCAGGTATTTTTTTGTTCCAAACAAATGTGCATTTCCATTATGCTACCTCCCTGGAACCAATCATCTTATTGGGCTTGCTTGAATCTTCTTATCTTGCTTTTTGCAAAGCTTGAGTTTTGCTAGATCATTACTTGTTCCCTTACGAAATTCAGAATATGCTATCTCCTTGGGAGTTTTGTTATGTTTGACATTTCTTGAGTTGTGGAATTAGGAGTTGACAAGGGATCCAAAGATCCAAAGCACTATAAAGTTGGGCGATAACAATTGACCAACTACGCAAAATTGCAGCAGAGAAGCTACCTGACCTTAACTGCACTACCATTGAATCCGCTATGAGAGTCATTGCTGGAACTGCAGCTAAGATGGGGATAGACATAGTCCCTCCGTTTCTTGAACTCAAAAAGAAAGCAGCCTGTAGGCAAAAGCCGCCTGTAGGCTAGTTTCTCTTGATGCCTTGTACGTTTCCAACAAGACACTTAAAGAGAGTTCCATATATATATATATATATATATATATAAAGATTATTTTCGCACATATTATAAAATCTTTATGACTATACTTAATATGAAACTAATGTAAGGACATTATCACACGTTCTTATGGAATTCTACAACTGAGAAACAGAGAACTGTAAACGGAACTTGGACACTAGAAAATCCAGCGAGGCGAGCTAAGATCTCAAATTCTCTCTTTGTTCTTTCTCTCCCCGATGGATTCATATTCATCATGAACAACTCAAACTGAAACAAACTCCTGTCTAATAGAGTATCTCCTGGGAACTCCGGGATGACCATATCGACCACAATCACCTTCCCATCTGACGGTAGGGAATGATAACAGTTGCTAAGTATCTTCACACAATGCTCATCGTCCCAGCTATGGAGCATCCACTGTTGTACGTTGTACCAACAACACAAGAAATCAAATGTTAGCTAGTCTTTTAAAGTATATTCTCTGATGACAAAAGAGTCAAAAGGAACCTTCATGAAAATGGCGTCTCCTTTAGGAATGCATGTAAACATGTCTCCAGAAACATTCGCAATGCCTAAAAATACAAAAAAAAAATCACAACCTTACGAAATCATTTTACAATAATAGCTGAATTTTTGGTATTATATATATACCTGGGGAAGCTGATGAGGTGTTAATAACAGAAGGCAAATCAAAGTTAATTGCTTTGATGATTTGAGGATTCTTGGAAACTATTTTTCTGAGAATGGAACCATCTCCACCACCAACATCAACCAATGAACTCACACCATCAAAGCCCTTGTAGTTATTCAAAAATTCTTCCATGAAAACTCCATTGAAACCTCTCATGGAGCTTTGGAACACTTGTCTGAATCTCGAATCTCTGTTCACAAGTTCGACAGCGCTCGAATCGTGAGTCTTGTTAAATGGAAGCCCTCCTTGGAAAACGGAATCTTTAAGGTTGTACCTTAAAAATATAAAATCATTAATCACTTTCGGATTACGACAACAAAACAGATGGNGGGGAAAAAAAAAAAAAAAAAGACAACAAAACAGATATAAAAGATTTAGGATGAATTTCTTACCACATATCAATTACGACCTTGTCCTGAAACAAATTCACCAACGGCGCCAACGAGCCACCTCCATCTTGGTTCTTGGTGAAGTACTTGGCCACAGGAGCTAGGCCATAGACCGCACGTGGCTCACCGTAATCAGTGGAAACAGAGCAGGTGACTATTGAATAGCTAGCAAGACATCGAAGAATCCGATTGACCAAGCTCGGATCATGATGGGTTTGTGTTTCAGCAGACAAGAGAGAGACGATCTGAGAAGCAGATAAAGAAGAAGAAGGGCTGGATTCGGCTAAGATATCGAAGAGACCAAGATCTATGGCTGTCTTAAGTACCATGGGAAGAACAGAGGAGCTCGATAGGAGCATAGCGTACAAACATAGGTCCTCTTCTTCCATTTTCAGATTTTCTGAGCCAAATCAAAGATCTTTGTGAATTATACCGTATTTGTCAATGTCTTTCTTATCTGTTTTAAAGAAGAAATTCAGCTGACAATTTTGAAAATTCAAAAAGTGAGACTTTGGTCGGGCATATTTTCCCAACCGAACCCCACCCAAAAAATACCAGTAAAGAACTCCAATCGAACCGACATAAACCTGAGTGGAATTTCTCCTACCTTAGTCCGATACTGATATTATCCGAACCCGATCTCATATCGACGATCTGAAATCGAATAAATATTTCAAGCAATAACATAAACAAGATAGGTAAAACAAGGCAAAAAATAAATTAAACAAAAAAAACAAGCATTAATGAAATGGCAAGAACGAGAAATAAAGAAAAGTAAAGCGATATATCAAGGGTGAATATAATTGAAGAGACTAGTAGGATGGTAACAGTGGTGTTAGTTCAAGCTATTAAGAGCAATTCTGTGACCAAAGACATCTATTTGTTACTCCACTGTCATTGTAGTAAACAATTTCCTATATTAAGCACTCACTCAACTCTCGCACAAATCAATAAGAATAATTAAGAACAAATCTATTTAGTCACTAAACTCCATAGCAAACAATTCTCACTGGCTAAGTTAAGTTTAGCATGAATTATGGTCTCCTACGCATTTCATCAAACACCTCTCGAGCGTGAAGTGCATACACTTCAAGACTCATTCAAATCAAGAATTAAAGCCTCCTAATCTATTAGAAACTAAAGATAAACTATCCCCAACGCCATCATTACACTCTTATCTACCCGAATTTCAAACACCCAATATCCATGTAAAGAGTCTACTCACAAATCATGGAAGAAAAGAGAGTAAAGAGGAGAAACATTAAACATAAATAGATAGATAAAAGATTCAAGATTCATAAATATAAAGAGGGACTCATGATCTTCAAGATCAAGATGTAAATCTTAAGGCATCAAAGAAAATGTTTACAGGTTGATACGAGAAGTGTTGTTTGTGTTCTTGGAGGCTAAGAGGGGTATTTATACAAGTAGGGGTGTAAAAGGGTGCCCTAAAGTGAAAACTGCCGAAACGCATGCCTCTATCGGTCCCGTGCATGTGGCTATCGACCACATGAACGATAGTGGCATGCACTGTACATCAACTCTTCTAGTGGATTTGGCTATCTATCCTATGCATGCCACTATCGACCATGGGGTTTATAGCCCCATGCATTGGGCAGTTTTTAGCCTCTTCTTTGCTCCTTTGATGACTCCTTTGCTTCCACACTTGTCATATGTATTTGACATTAAATTGTATTATATACAACCTAAATGCAATAAAAAAAATGGATATAAGAAGACTATTAATGCATGAAAATATGTACACATCAACTGCCCCGAACTTTCCGTTTGCTTGTCATCAAGCAAACAACAAAGACAAACCCCGGAAGCGAGGTTTGAGAACGGGAACTCAAAACCACAATAAAGAAGAGATGCCTTATGCTCAATGTTCTAAAGATAAGTATCATAATGCATGGATCAACAAAGACTCAATGTACTTCGCCATATTCATCACAAAACCATCCCTAGGAACCTAGGCTAAACATCCACAAGTCACTTCCTCGACCAAACCCATTAACATTCATTTAAGCTTTCATATGCGTTCGTTACTTACGGGCAAAGTATCTAATTCGTTTGGCTTGGTAAGAGAAAGGCTAATGATAAGAAGAAGTGTTTAAAGAGAAGGTTTCACTCGTTTTTAAGGTGGTTTCTTTCAAAAGGTAGTGTAAGACATTAGGCAAAAGCGAGGTGGAGTCAAACAAAGAATGCATACAAGGTCTTACTTATCTCTAATGATTCCCACTCAAAATGCCTTCATCTACTCAGCTACCCTTTGTGTTTCCCTTTTGGATCCTTGAAACCATAATCCTTTTATTCACTTAAGCTCATTTTTCTCTTAATCTTTGTAACAACTAGAGATTCATTTTAAATTTGTACTTAGCTTCTAACCTTCTTTCTATTTTTCTAGAACCGCCTTCTAATTAAGGTTTTGATTCATTTTTCTTTTCTTATATTTTAAGTGTGGACTCTTCTAGACTTTTTCTTTTTATTTTCTAAGGTTAGAGCTAATCCTTATCTAATCTCTAGTGCCTTTTCTTCTTTTCTTCTTTCTTTCCTTTTTCGATTTTCTCTTTCTCTTATTCCCAACTAAAACTTTGGGTGTTCTAACTTTTAAGCTCTACTTCCCATAGTTGAGATACCAACACATAGACCAACTCCAAAGGCTAACCTACAAATGCAATTATATGTATGCAAATGCAATAAATCATGAGACTAGACTCTAAACTCAAACTAAATGGGTTTTGACAATAAAATGCATTATATACAACCTAAATGCAATCAAAACATGGATAAAAGAAGCCTATTAATGTATGAAAATATGTACACATCATGCTCTGATTCCCCTCCGGATGATTTTTTGTCCTCACTAGATTTATGGGACAGAATCTATAATATTCCTCGGATCGTTTTCACCATTGACACTATCAAAGTGCTTGGTAAGGCTATTAAAAGAGTAGACGTCATTGAGTATGACTCTGGTACCTCTAAAAAATAGAGTTATTCGAGCCAAAATCCACTTTGACATATCGAAACCTACCTTGAAATCAAAGCTCCTACATCTTCCTAAAGGGGGCTAGGTGGTGATCAATTATGAGTATTAACAAATCAGAAAAGGTTGTTTTCAATATCTCAAATTGACTCACAAGAAGAGATATTTCCCTCTGCTTAAAACTATATAGATTAGCCAAAGATATCCTTCCATCTCTGTACCCGTATCAGAGGGTCACCACTCCCAAGAGAGGTCAACTAACGTCATTGGATATGAACCAAGGTTGGACCAGCCATCGGGGTTCCCTCCCCTTTTTCCGGGCCTCTCTCAAGAAGAACACAGAGCAAGTTTACAATATGTGTCCCATGCTGATTCAACTGAAAAACTTGCAAGGATTGAATGTGTTCATCAATCTATTAAGAAAGATAAGGAAGTTTCAACGTCACGTCTACCTAAGATTTCTTTCCAACCAATCAAGACTATTGGAAGGGTTTTCAACTTTGCAGTACAACGTAATATACCTTTACGAGGTGATTCTCTAGAGGCTCTTTTGATCACCTTCTCCCCTAATCAGCATATACCGAACGACGATGGACAAGAAGTTTCCTCTAGATGTCGTCTCTCTACTCCTCGCTCTGGCCGGGTCATCTATTGTTAAAAAGTCCTCTTGTCTTAGACCTCCATCATGGCAAAGGAAGTTTAAGAGTAACCAGACCACTCCCGATCTAAATGTTAGAACATATATGTCCACAGGAGGTGTAGAATTGGCTCATGATCTCTGTGATTGTCTCAGTAAGCGTAAAGCAACTCTAGTGATCGATAGATCAATTACTAAGTCTCCAAAAAATAAAAACAATTTGGTGGCTTCCGGTTTGAAGCCGCTCCATCAATTAGCATATTGAGTTGGAATTGTCAAGGTGCATGAGGCACTGAGACATTTCAAAGACTTCGGAAGATGCATAAAGACAATTTTTCCGGATTTTTATTTCTAATGGAAACAAAGCAAAAAGATGGTTACATAATTGGTTTGAAGAAAATTCTAGGTTATGAGGAAATGTAGATGGTTGGGCCGCTTGGTCTTAGCGGAGGTTTGACTGTCATGTGGAAGAAATGCTTTAGTGTTGATGTATTGTTTGAGAATAAAAGGGTAATTGACCTGAAAGTTACAATGGCTTCAATTTTCTTTTCTTGTTATGCGTGTATGGTGATCCAATACGAGCTAAAAGACAAGAGGTGTGGACTTTGTTAAGTGATATTGATTTCCAAAGAGATGAAGCTTTGGTGTTGGTTGGTGACTTTAATGAAATTATGAACAATGAGGAGAAGGTGGAAGGCCAAAATCGAGATGACTCTGCCTTTTGGGACTTTAGATCCATGGCTTTCTAACTACAAAATTAAAGGGATTCGTAGCTCCAATAACTTTCTCTCATGGGGAGGTTTCCGAGATAACGTTTGGGTCCAATGTTGCCTAGATCGTAGCTTTGGGACCGATGAGTGGTTTACACTCTTTCCACGAGCTCACATGGACTACTTTGACTTATGGGCTCGGATCACCGAATCATAATGATTAAGATTGCCCATGAACCTGATAATCGTGGTCGTGGCCAATTCTATTTCAATCAACGGTGTATGAGTAAACCACAGATCGAAGATTTTGTAAAGAGAGGTTGGGAATGTCATGAAAAATATGAGAATATTACCTTGATGGATCGCATAAATTGTTGTAGGATAGAGCTCTCTCGTTGGAAAAGGTCTTCAGGCTAACATTCTGGCGATAAGCTTTCCTTGTCTTCATACAAAGCTGGAACAAGAACTATCGAAATCGTCTCAAGTATATGCTAAAATCCAAAAGATAAAAGCAGAACTTGTTGTAGCATATCACAAGGAAGAAAAATTTTGGAAACAGAAGTGTAGATCAGATTGGCTTAAAGCAGGGGACAAAAACACTAGGTTCTTCAATAACTCGGTTAAAGTTCGAAAAATAAAAAACAGAGTAATTTGTCTCAAAGACGAGAATGGAGTCGACCACTTTACTGAAGGATCATAAGGGAACATCACGATTGAGTATTATAAGGAGTTGTTCATGAGTTCTAATCCAGTTAATATGGATTCGGTTTATGATAATATTCTGTGCAAAGTTACACCCTAAATGAATCGAACTCTCTTAGCTTCGGTGTCCGCAGAGGAGATTAGATCAACAGCTTTTGCAATCAAAAGTAGCAGTACTCCAGGTGTCGATGGGTTCTCTGGAGCTTTCTATAAACACTTTTGGAATGTTGTTCGTCTGAGCATAGTACAAGAGGTTCGAACTTTTTTCTCTTCTTCAATTATTTCGAAAGAGTGGAACCACACACATATTTGTCTCATTCACAAGGTATCTAATCCGAAATTAATGTGTGACATGAGACCAATCAGTCTTTGCACTGCTCAGTATAAGATAATCTCGAAATTTTTATGCTCAATGTTGAAGAAAGTTCTACCTAAAATTGTCTTGAACACTCAAGGGGATTTTGTTTCAGGTCGTCTTATCTCTCACAATGTTTTGATTGCACATGAGCTCATTCACTCTCTGAGAAAAATGGTATGAGTGGTAATAAATTCCTCGCTATCAAGACGGACATGTCAAAAGCTTACGATAGGGTGGAATGGTGTTTTCTTGAGTCTCTACTGGAACGATTGGGTTTTGAACATAGGTTGACATTTTGGATCATGGCTTGTGTATGCTCTGTTTCGTATACGGTCTTATTAAAAGGTCGCACTCATGGGTTCATTAAACCAGAGAGAGATCCGACATGGTGATCCCTTGTCCCCATTCATCTTTATCCTAATAGCTAAAGATCTAGTTCATACGTTTAATTCCGCAGAGGCTTCTGGTTCGATTACTGGCTTGAGTATAGCACTGCAAAGTCCTAGTTTTCATAATCTTCTATTCGCTGATGATAGCTTGCTCCTTTGCAAAGCATCACCTGTGGAGAGTGAAAACATTCTTTAATGTCTTCATCAGTACGGTTCCGCTCCGGGCCAAACTATCACTAAGGTCAAATCCTCGATTCTTTTTGGTTCTCAAATACCTGATGACGTGAAAAGAGATGCTAAGGTGACTCTTGGTACTGAAAAAGAGGGTGGTGAAGGATACTATCTAGGCTTGTCAGAGTGCTTTAGTGGCTCCAAACGTCACCTCATGAGATTTATTCATGAGAAACTACATAACAGACTTACAAATTGGTTCTCGAAAAACCTGTTATTGAGTGGTAAAGAAATATTGTTGAAATCAGTGGGTTTAGCCTTAACAATTGATGTACATACAATTTCATGCATATTTTAGTGTGTTTTAGCTTAGTTTTCATTCATATTTAGGTTGTAAAGAAGCATATTAGCTTTAGAATGCATCATTTAGAGTCTTGAGTCTAGCTTAGGTTCATATTGCATTTTGCATCCATCTTTCTTGCATTTATAGGTGCTCTTTTGGATGGACTTTGGGAGGCTCTAATGGTGGATTCAAAGTGGCATTGGAGCTTTAAAATCATGGAGACAAGAGACTAGAAGCATATGGAAGAGAGGGAGATCAAAGGAGAAGACAAAGTGGAGCAAAAGCCATCAAGACTGTCTAGGTAGGNGGGTCGATGGCCAGCTACCCAGACAGAGAATAGCACATCTCCTTCTGTGGGTAGCCAGCCATCGATCCAAGGTTGGCTCCGATCGACCAGATGGGTCGATGGCTGGCAACTTGGCGACCAAAACCCTTCTATTTAGGGTTTTCTCTCATCTCTTTTAGTATAAATAGACCCTTAGCCTCCAA
>OVAN01010134.1:0-16077 GCA_900406275.1 Anastatica hierochuntica | reverse complement strand
ATCTTGATCTGTTGATCTTTGGCTACAGAATCCGTGAACGACATATCATTGATAGTGAGAATTTCGGTTCCCACAATGCTCATCACTTTCTTCATAGCAGTTGTTCCCTTCTCTTTAAACTCTGGTGTAAGGATGGCCCTGACCTTGGAGAAAGGTCTGAATTTACCTTTACGCTTAACTTTTTACTCAATCGAACTTCCATCACATACTAGAGGGATCAAGGTCAATTCAGAACTCTCCTCAGTATTGTGCTCTTTCTGCTTCACTTTATTTTTGGTCTTGAGTTTTCTCACTGTAGAATGAACGTCTCCATCCAGGACTTCTTTAACGTCATTCTATTCAGCAATCTACAATGCGTCATTACTCAATAAATTATCTCTTTGTCAATTTGTGATAAGGAAATGTGAAAATAATCCTCGGTGTAAGGTTCCTCCACAGCCTCTTCAATCACATCAGCCAATGTGTCCACTCCAATTGTATGCCCATCAATGGTAGGCTTCTTTGTTGACTTCTTGAGGTTGAAACGCAAGTCTAGTTTACCTAACTTCAGATCAATCTGACCATTCTGAACATCAATCATCGCTTTAGCAGTAGATAAGAATGGTCTACCCAAGATGATAGGATCATTGGGTTCTTCGTCAAGCTCCAAGACGACGAAATCAGTGTATACATAGCCTTTCCCAACGCCAACAAGAATGTTATCGAGAATACCTATTGGCTTCCCAATTGATATTTCGGCAAGTATCAAGGACATCTTTGTGGGCTTATAGTTGACCATATTCAGCCGGTGCGAGACAGACAACGACATCAAACTAACTCCAGAGCCCAAATCACACAGACATCTCTCGAAGGTAAGAGATCCAATCCTGCAAGGCAGAACAAAAGGACCTGGATCTTCACGTTTCTCCGATGTGATATTATGAAGAACTGTGCTACGCTCCGCAGTAAGAACCGATACACCTTGTTTTAAGGTCATGAGATCTGAGAGAATCTCTTTGATGTACCTCTTAAGAGAAGGCACCATCTTGACTGCTTCTACGAAAGGCAATCGCACATGTAATTCACCAACTAGATTCTTCAACTTCTGATACTCGCATTCCTGAATCTTTTGATGGGGTCTGGAAGGATACAGAGGCTTGGGTATGTAAGGCGGGGGTGGTACATACTCATCCTCAACCTCCTGTCCCTTCGATTCATCACGAAAATCTGATGAACTCGCGTCAGGACAGGGATCGATCGATCCATGAAAAGGAATCGATCGATCTCTGTTCTTCTGTCCAGATGTTATCGAGGTGAAATTGGACAAGGATCGATCGATCCTAGGGAAGGAATCGGTCGATCTCTATCCTTCTATCCAGGAAAAAACTTTTTCCTCTTTTCCACTTCGCACCGTAATAACATTTCAGTATTCCTTCGGATTCTTCTCTGATTTGGCTGGAATGACACCTGGTGGAGCTCTGTTGCTCGCAGAAGTCTGAGCAACCTGTGTTTTGATAGCTCAGATTTTCGCCCGAGATAACACTGCAAGCGCACAGAAGTATGTTGTAGTGGTTCGGGATCGAATCCACAGAGACCAAAGTAGCACGAAGAATGTCAGATCAAACAGTGAGCTAAAGCTAAAAAGATGTCTTATAAAGAGATGCAAATATCGAAATTAAGAGAACAAAGAAAGCAAGAAAGCAACAACAGGGAGTAAATCAATCAAAGAAGTGTTGGGCATTGGGTATTCTCATGGAAATAATTCATTATTGACTCAAATTATATATTAGGGAACAAGTTTTAAATTGTCTTGAACTCAAACACTAATGTAGAAGTGATCTACTTCCGTAGTATCAGTTCCCTATGTATTAGAAATCTCAAGACTAACTTCCGTTGACTCTCGATTTCTAACATGCATTCCTAACAGGTTTGATTTGTTCACAATTCACTTAAACATCAAACTCCATTGGCTTAAGAAGAATTGCTCATCTAAAATTCTTTCAGGCATTTAATCGAACACTTTTCAGGCGTTAAATTACTTAAGATCAGAAACTAAGTGATCAGTTTAATTTCATGCATTACGAACAATCCTATTTGAATATCCAATTGGTTAAATCCCTAATCATAAAATTCTATATCAACACATCATGAATCCCTATGTGAGAACCCTAAACACAACGAATAGACTACTCAGTCATGATAATCGCATAAACACAGATCAAATCAAAGAGTGACATGATTGTATTTAACAAAAATAAGAGTAAAGGGTTCAGAAAGCTTCTCAGATTCGAAGTACAAAAGATGCTTCTTCTCCCTAGGTTACAAATCAATCTCTGCTCTCAAAAAGTCTGAAAAAGTTCATAATGAAAGGGAAAACACGAGCCTAGGTTCTAGTAATGAGATCCGGTTCAAGATAAGTTCAGTCTGGTTCTTCGTAAAATTCAGTCTGAAAATCGGGACAGGGATTAATCAATCCTTGTCCATATTTCTGGATATTTTCTAGCCTTTAAGACAACTTCCTTCCAAGCTTGAATTTCATCCAAAATGCATTCTTTTCGCACATCCAAACTTGATTCCTGTAAAAACACTAAAGAACATAAATCCACGCAAAAAAGATCCGAATACATACTAAAAACCATAAATCTCGTGTACAAACCATAACAAAAACTACTAAAATACTGACACATCAAATCCCCCAGACTTGAATCTTTTGTTTTCCTCAAGTAAAAGAAACATAGATTAAACCTGCGAAAAAAGAAACTCAAAAACCAAATGGATGTTATGCTATCAGAAAAGCTTACTTTGCGCTACTTTCTCTAACCATATAGACTCAGAACAGTTAGAACATTCTCCCCAAGAATCGCTGCATAACCTCCCAAGCCCATCCATACTCTAAAATCTGAACTTGCAAACTCAGCTTCCATGTTAATGACTCTCTACATTCATTCAAGATAGGCGTGAAACTTTTTACCGAAGAACTCATAATCAAGAAATCAGGCTAGGTATTCAAGGCTTTTAGTGGTGAGGCTTAGAGTGTTTTGGGTATCAAAAATTGTGTCAAGATGCATGACATTATGCAAAATCGTATGAGAGAAAGAGTATATTGATATCCGTGTCCCCTAATTACTCAAGTACAAACCACCAATCAAAAGTAAACCAGATATGTGCATTCTTCAGGATGAATCCAATCAACAAAATAATATGCAAATGCTAATTTCCAAACCAGATTTAAAGAGATAAAATAAAATTTTCATTTTTTCAGAACGAAAATCTGGTTCAAATTATCATATCAATGATGTTTTAAACTCTAAAACACCCATACAACATGAAGAAATGCAACATAATCATCTAAACCACCTAAACACCCAACACCGAGAAATCAGACACTCAGGACCGTGTCTAAACCACCTAAAATGTACAATCCTAGCTAAGCAATTAGAAGGATCATGTCTACCCTATTCTCTCCATTGTTTTTACATATGTGTGCACATAAGATGAAAAATAAATGTATGGAGATTCAAGGAGATAAGGTAAGGGTGTGATGCTAGAATAAAGATGAGTCTGGTCACTCAGGATTACCGAAAAGGATGGTAGAAAAAGAAATGGGGATGTAATCCTGAATGATGGGTTTGATTCCTGATTTTATGTTACTGGATCAAAGCATTTAAGTTCATTAGTAAGCCAAATAAAATAGAGTTAATAACATTTCAGACAAAAGTCTGAGTTCCAGAGATTNGGTTTGCCTGTGCTAAAAGTCTAAATGAAATGGTTAATGAGAATATAAATGAAGTGCAATGAGCAGAGATTATAGTATGAAATCATCATAAAGCATAAACANTAATCCATAATTGACTCAATAAAAACATTAAAATGACTCAAAAAACATCAAAAGAAAAAGAAAAACATAAGTAATCTCTCTTAGACTTATCTCACACCGTGTCGGTGGGAAACAAATAAAAGGAAAGGGTAAGTAGCAAATAAAAAGGAAAAGTAAAACAAAGATCAAAAGAACAGGGAAAAAGTAAACTTACCTGAAAACGTGTCAAGTAGTCGCATTAATGAGACAGGGATCGATCGATCCATGGACAGGGATCGATCGATCCCTGTTCGTCTGTCTGGTGATCTTTTTCCTGCAATTAAATGGCTAAAAACACGAAAAACGTAAAAAGAACCAAAAACCAAAGCACAAAAGCCAAAAATGCTACAAACTAACTAAAAAGAAAAAGAAAATTACCTAGTGGGTTGCCTCCCATCCAGCGATTGTTTAGAATCACGAGACTGACTGTAGTGGCGATGGATAAGTATGGAAGGGCCTTGGAACTTGCCCCCAAAACAAGCTCCACCAACGAAAATCTTAAGCTCAAGGATGCTGCTCATAGCCTTCTTCATAGTAGTTGCTCCTGTCTCTTTAAACTCTGGTGTAAGGATGGCCCTGACCTTGGAGAAAGGTCTTAATCTTCCTTTACGCTTCACTTTGTACTCAATAGCATCTCCATCGCATCCTAGAGGGATCAAGGTCAACTCACAACTCACCTCTGTATCATGCTCTTTCTGCTTCATTTTCTTTTTGGTCTTGAATTTTCTCACTGTAGAATGAGTGTCTCCATCCAGGACTTCTTTGACGTCTTTCTTTTCAGCTATCACCAATGTGTCTTTACTCAATAAATCATCATCTTCGTCAATTCGTGATAAGGAAATATGGAAAGATTCCTTAGTGTAAGGTTCCTCCACAACCTCTTCAATCACTTCACTCAATGTGTCAATCCAAAATGTTTGCCCATCTATGGTAGGCTTCTTTGTTGACTTCTCGGGATTGAAACGCACATCTAGTTTACCCAACTGCTGATAAATCTGACCATTCTGAACATCAATCATTGCTCTAGCAGTATATAAGAATGGTCTCCCCAAGATATTAGGATCCTTGGGTTCTTCGTCAAGCTCCAAGACTACGAAATCAGTGTACACATAGCCTTTCCCAACACCAACAGTAATATTATCGAGAATAGCTATGGGCTTCCGAATTGATCTATCAGCAAGTATCAAGGATATCTTCGTGCGCTTATAGTTCACCATATTTAGCCTCTGTGAGATAGGCAGCGACATCAAACTAACTCCAGACCCCAAATCACACAGATATCTCTCGTAGGTAAGAGATCTAATCCTGCAAGGAAAAACAAAAGGACCTGGATCTTCGCGTTTCTTTGGTGCAATATTCTGAAGAATTGCGCTACACTCCGCAGCAAGAACCGATACACCTTGTTCTAAGGTCATGCCATCTGAAAGAATCTTTTCATGTACCTCTTAAGAGAAGGTACCATCTTAACTGCTTCTACGAAAGGCAATCGCACATGTAGTTCACCAACTAGATTCTTAAGTTTCTCATATTCTCGTTCCTTGATCTTTTGACGGGGTTTGGAAAGATATGGAGGCTTCAAAACATAAGGTGGGGGTGGCACATACTGATCCTCAACCTCCTGCGCATTCGTTTCATCGCGAAAATTCGATACCCTCCCGTCAGGATAGGGATCGATCGATCTTGGGACAGGGATCGATCGATCCTTGTCCTTTTTCTGATCGATTGATCGTGTCATATGATCGATCAATCGCCATCTTCCGCAATTTTCCATACTTTTCTGATACAATTATCGATCGATCCTCGGCAGAGGATCGATCGATCGGCGTCCTAGATGATTTTTCAATCCTTTCTCCGCTTCGAACTGTGATAGCATTGTTGTATTCTTTTAAGGTTCTTCTCCGGTTTGGCTGGAATGACACCTGGGGGAGCTCTGTTGCTCGTAAAAGTCTGAGTAACCTGTGTTTTTCCAGCATCTTCATTAGACCACTCATAGCCTCAAACTTCCCAATGTGGTCATTGTACATGCCATCAACTTTTTGATTGATCTCGCAGCAAACTTAGTGGAGCATTTGTTTCAGATCACTATCTTCAGAAGATGTAGAAGATTGTCCTTGGCTCTGATTCTGATATCCCAACTGATAGTTGTTCTTGAATCCTCCTTAGCCAAACTGCTTCTGTTGATAGCCACTATTCTGATTCTTATTATAAATCTGAAGTTAAAGACACTCTGATTTTGTTGGTATGGCTTGTTCTGGAATTGGTTATGTTGGTTGAAACCTCTATTACCAAAACTTCCTTGACCTCCAATGTAGTTCAAATCAATTTGACCACCATTTAGCTCCTCAAATATGAATGCCTGAGACATTTGTCCCATCTTCTGCTCTTGAAGAATAGGTGTATCTTTCTGCTCCCCAACAAAGTTCACTCCCTGTTGATCTCTCCTTATTAGCTCATCAAGCTTTGACTGCATATCATCAATTTTCTGTGCATCTGATGGCACAACTCCTCTACCACGATCATAGTATGATATGCGATTGGTCTGACTATTCGCCATGTTATTCACCATCATGTAAGCTTCTTCCCAACTTGGTCAATAAATCACCATTGCTCGCGGTGTCCATAGCATTCTGATACTTCTCCTCAACCCCATTATAGAAAATGTTGAGGAGATTCCAATCTGATAACCCATGATGAGGATAATCATTTAAGTACTCCCTGAATCTTTCTCAAGCTGCATGGAGACTTTCAGCACCCAACTGATGAAATCCTGCAATCTTGTTTCGCAGAGATATAGACCTTTATTTCGTGAAGAAATGCCCAAGGAAAGTAGCCTTGATCTCGTCCCATGTCCTTAGAGAGTCAGGCTCTAGGCTATTGTACCATCTTGTAGCCTTGTCATTCAGAGAGAAAGTGAATAACCTGCATTTTAGAGCTTCAGCAGGCACTCCGTTGTGCTGGATAGTATTGCAGATGGCTTCAAACTTATCCAGATGGTGCATTGGGTTCTGTGATGGCAACCCATGAAACTGATTCTGCTGCACCAAGTTAATGAGACCTGTCTTGATCTCAAAGGCCCTTTTCTCTATGGGAGGCGGACGAATCCCAGAACCATTCGCAAAGAAAGCCTCCAGAGTGTCATATTGCGCCAGAGTCATCCTCTGTTGAGGTCGATTTGCGCATTGTTGCCTCTCAGCTGCAACATTTTTTTGGCCAACTTGTTGAGCACCTGCATTAGCACCACCACCAGCAGGTAGATTATCTCCTTGAAGGAGTTTAGGAAAGAGAGGATTTTGATGAACTTGAATTGGATCTCCTAAGTTGTCACCCATGATTTCGGCAAACTCAAATTCTTCAATAACCTCCAACAACTTTTCTTTCTTCCTTTGTCTCTCTAGACCCGAAGGTTCAGGATCGAATTCGAGAAGATTCGTGATCCCTTGGCTTCTATTATAAGGCATGTTCATGCACCTTAAAGCACAAAAACAGAGAAGAAAAAGAAAAGATTAAACAAAATAAAGAAAAATGCCTTAGGCACACAATGATCCTAAGTTCTAAGATTCCCTATTGGTCCCCGGCAACGGCGCCAAAAAACTTGAGAGCTCAGGTTTTCGCCCGAGATACCACTGCAAGCGAACAGAAGTACATTGTAGTGGTTCAAGATCGAATCCACCGAGTAAAAAGGTAGCACGAAGAATGTTAGATCAAACAGCAGGCTAAAGCTAAAAAGATGTCTTGTAAAGAGATGCAAATATCAAAGTTAAGATAACAAAGAAAGCAGGCGAGCAACAACAGGGTGTAAATCAATCAAAGAAGTGTTGGGCATTGTGTATTCTCAGGAAAAAAATTCATTATTGACTCAAATTATAGATTAGGGAACAATTTTTAAACCGTTTTGAACTCAAACACTAATGTAGAACTGATCTACTTCCGTAGTATCAGTTCCCTATGTATTAGAAATCTCGAGACTAACTTCCGTTGACTCTCGATTTCTAATCATGCATTCCTAACAGATTTTATATGTTCACAGTTCACTTAAACATCAACTTCCATTGGCTTAAGAAGAATTGCTCATCTAAAATTCTTTCGAGCATTTAATCGAACACTTTGCAGGCGTAAGTTACCTAAGATCAGAAACTAAGTGATCAGTTTAATTTCATGCATTACAAACAATCCTATATGAAGATCCAATTGATTAAATCTCTAATCATACAATTCTATATCAACAAATCATGAATCCCTATGTGAGAATCCTAAACCCAACAAATAAACTACTCACTCATGATAATCGCATAAAAACAGATCAACTCAAAGAGAGACCTGATTTTATTTAACAAAAATAAGAGTAAAGGGTTTAGAAAGCTTCTCAGATTCGAAGTACAAAAGATGTTTCTTCTCTCTAGGTTATAAATCAATCTCTGCTCTCAAAAAGTCTGAAAAAGTGCATAATGAAAGGGAAAACATGAGCCTAGGTTCTAGTAATGAGATACGGTTCAAGATAATTTCGGTTTGGTTTTTCGTAAAAGACGATTTGATAATCGGGACAGGGATCGACCGATCCAGGGATAAGGATCGACCGATCCAGGGACAGGGATCAATCGATACTTGTCCATATTTATGGATATTTTCCAGCCTTCAAGAAAACTTCCTTCCAAGCGTGAATTCCATCCAAAATGCATTCTTTTCGCACATCCAAACTCGATTCCTGTAAAAACACTAAAGAACAAAAATCCGCGCCAAAAAGATCCGAATACATACTAAAAACCATAAATCTCGTGTAAAAACCATAATAAAAACTACTAAAATACTGACAAATCATGTTTCCAGCATCTTCATTCGAACACTCATAGCCTCAAACTTCCCATTGAGGTCATTGTACATGTTATCGACTTTCTGATTGATTTCCCCAGCAGACTTAGTCTGATTTTCCAGCACTTGGTGGAGCACTTGTTTCATATCACTATCTTCAGAAGAGGTAGAAGATTGTCCCTGGTTCTGATTCTGATACCCCGACTGATAGGTGTTATTGAATCCTCCTGAACCACACTGCTTCTGTTGATAGTCATTGTTCTGATTCTTGTTCTAAAACCTGGAGTTGAAGACACTCTAATTCTGTTGGTATGGCTTCTTCAAGAATTGGTTCTGTTTGTTGAAACCTTTGTTACCAAAATTCCCTTGACCTCCAATGTAGTTAACATCTACTTGACCAACATTCAGCTCCTTAGACATGAACTCATGATACACTTGTCCCAACTTTTGCTCTTGAAGCACAGGTGCATCATTCTGTTCCCCAACAAAGTTCAATCCTTGTTGATCTCTTCTCATTAGCTCATTGAGCTTTGACTGCAAATCATCAATTCTCTGTGCATCTGATGATACAACTCCTCTACTATGGTCATAATCTTATCTTCGATTGGCCTGACTATTCGCCATGTTATTCACCAACATATAAGCTTCCTCCATAGTCTTGGTCAAGAAATTACCATTGCTCGCGGTGTCCATAGCCTTCTGACATTTCTCCTCAACTCCATTGTAGAAAATGTTGAGGAGATTTCAATCTGAGAACCAATGATGAGGACAATCATTGAGGTACTCCTTGAATCTTTCCCAAGCTGCATGAAAACTCAGAGAACCCAATTGGTGAAATTATGCAATCTTTTTTTGAAGAGACATAGATCTTGATTTTGTGAAGAAATGCCCAAGGAAGGTGGCCTTGATCTCGTCCCATGTCGTCAAAGAATCAGGCTCTAGAATGTTATACCATCTTGTAGCTTTTTTATTTAGAGAGAAATTGAACAACCTGCATTTCAGAGCTTCAGCAGGTACTCCGTTGTGCTGGATAATATTGCAGATGGTTTCAAATTTATCTAGATTGTGCATTGGATTTTGTGATGGCAACCCATGAAACTGATTCTGTTACACCAAGTTAATGAGACCAGTCTTGATCTTAAAGTCTATTTTCCCTATAGGAGGCGGACGAATCCCAGCACGACTCGCATAGAAAGCCTCTGGAGTGTCATATTGCGCCAGAGTCATCCTCCGTTGAGGTTGATTTGCGCGTTATTGCCCCTCAGCTGCAACATTTGGCTGGCCAGCTTGAGCACCAGCATTAGCACCACCTCTATCAGGTGGATCACCTCCTGGAAGGAGTCTAGGAAAGAGAGTATTTTGATGAACTTTAATATTTTCTCCCATGTTATCACCCATGATTTCAACGAACTCAAATTCCTCAATAACCTCCAGCAGGTTCTCCTTCTTCTTCTGTCTCTCTAGACGCGTAGGTTCACGCTCAAAATCAAGAAGATACGCGATCCCTTAGCTTCTAGTATGAGGCATGTTCATGCACCTGAAAGCACAAAAACAGAGAAGAAAAAGAAGAGATTAAATAAAATAAAGAAAAACACCTTAGGCACCCAATGATCCTAAGTTCTAAGACGACTTATTGGTCCCTGGCAACGTCGCCAGAAAACTTGATAGCTCAGGTTTTCGTTCGAGATAACAATGCAAACGCACAGAAGTACGTTGTAGTGGTTCAGAATCGAATCCACGGAGACCAAAGGTAGCACGAAGAATTTCATATCAAATAGCGGGATAAAGCGAAAAAGATATCTTTTAAGAGATGCGAATAATCGAAATTCAAAAAGAAAAATAAGCAAGCGAGCAAAAGCGGGGTTGTAAATCAATCAAAGAAGAGTTGGGCATTGGGTATTCTCAGGGAAAAATTTCATTGAAGACTCAAATTATTGACTAGGGAACATGTTTTAAACCGTCTTGAACTCAAACACAATTGTAGAATTGATTTACGTCCGTAGTATAAGTTCCCTATGTATTAGAATCCATTGAGACTAACTTCTGTTGACTCTCAGGTTCTAATCATGCATTCGAAACAAGTTTGATAGGTTCACAATTCACTTAAATATCAACTTCCATTGGCTTTAGATGAATTACTCATTTAGGATTCTTTCAGATATTTAAACAAACACTTTCCAGCTGCTAAACAACCTAAGATGAGAAACTAAGTGATCAATTTAACTTCATGCATTACGAAAAAGCCTAGATGAAGATCCAATTGATTAAATCCCTAATCATACAATTCTATGTCAACATTTCATAAATCCCTATGCGAGAACCCTAAGCCCAACGAATAAACTACTCACTCATGATCAGAGAATCAACACAAATCAAATCAAACAGAGACATCATTGTATTAATCAATAAACAAAGAGTAAGGTTCAAAATTCTTCTCGTATTCAATGTATAGAAGATGATTCTTCTCCTTAGGTTATAAATCTCTCTTTTTCTCTCAAAAACTCAGAAAAATAGCATAATGATACAGGAAACACGAGCTTATGTTTTTGTTACGAAATTCGGATCAAGATAAGTTCGATTTGGTTCTTCGTAAAACCGGTCCGAAAAATGGGACAAGGATCGATCGATCTTGAGACAAGGATCGATCGATCCTTGTCTAACTGATTGGATTTTTCAGCCTTCAAGAAAACTTCCTTCCATGCATCAAATCTGTCCAACATGCAATCTTTTCGCACATCCCAGCTCCATTCGTGTAAAAACACTAAAGAACACAAATCCGCGCCAAAGAGATCCGAATACATAATAAAAACCATACTTTTTGAGTAAAGTCCAGACTAAAAATCACTAAAATACTAACATATCAATAGTTTACACTTAAAGTTTGTTTCTTTGTTGCACTTTACTTATTGATTGCTTTCATATTGTCTTTATTTGTGCAATTTCATTATGTTCTTTTATGTTTATGCTTATATTTAGTTGACACTTGTGACATCCCATCTAAATCGACCTCCCTAGATTAGGATTTCTAGTGTATTCTCCTTGTTTAGGTTCTTGCTAGTGTATCCTTTAAATTCTTTTGGATGATACCTCAAGTTCTATAACTTGACAGCGTTATTTTGTGAAAGTAGTTGGGTTATAGCTTTTGATCTATAATTTTAAGCTTGCCTTTTAGACCTTAAAACCATCCACGTTAGTCACATGGAGTTTGTTGTATTTATTAATTAGATAATGTTGAGTATTCATTCTGTCGTCTGATTTGAACAGATAAGATAATACATTTACTTTCTCTGTCATCTTTTATTGTATTTGTGGCTTAGTGATTTGTATGGTAGAGTGTTTTCATGTGTTACTATATTTCTCTTTGTATTTGATATTTTTATTTGTTTCGAAAAATGTTGTTCAATTGCCTTAGAAAGACTTATCATATACTAACCATTAAGAGGTTATCTTCTCTTATATGTAAGCATGTTCCCTTACATGGTCAACTATATGTTGCACTTTCAAGAGTTCGATCAAGATCTGGTTTAAAAATTCTACTCACAGACGAATATTGAAAACCCATAGAACAAGTAAAAATGTTGTGGACACCGAAGTCTTTCAAAACATTGGATGATCATTTTTCCTTTCATTTCGATTTTCCGGAAAAACATATACAACGTTAATGTAAATTACACTTTTGGATCAATGAAACCATAAACTCAAAGGGCAAATAATAGAACGATTAATTTAGCTATAATTGGCCATATAAAGGTTATGACATGTGCTTTAATGTAACCACGAGAATTGGTTAGAATTTGCAGAGAAGAAAGAGTGGAGCAGGTTTTGGTTGATGTAGTATATGCCATTTGTAGTGTCAAAATTCAAGTCAAAGAAGTATGAACTTACTACTATGTAAGCAACTTGCATACGTGGTTCTTATGTCCATCTTCCGTTGCACTTTTTAATGCATGAAACACATTTCAAGATCTTGGTTATTTGAGTATTTATACACAAAAACATCTAAAACGTAAGCATCTTTGGTAACTTGTGGATGTGGAATAAAAAAATTCTAATGATTCCAAAATCTTAAGTTCTAATAGTCTTATTGGCTGGAAAGTGGAATCTCGTATGTATTTCTGGAGTCTCAAGTTGTAAAAATAATCCACTCTAGTTTATTTGAAAACATAATTGTTTTTATCCCTATCGGATTAAGATACAACGCAAAGCATAAACGGTATTCAATACTCGCATTGTTGTTGATGTAGATGAGATCTAATCTTTTGTAATTATATGACCAGTGCCCAGTGTTGTTGTGCTTCTAAAAACTAAGAAACTAAGCGCAAAGAGTAGATGGAAGCATGGTTCATGAAATAGACGCACTCTCATTATATTTATAAAAAATGAGAGAATTACGAGTGATTGAGAGTGGAATAAATGAATTGGTCGATGATATGATTTTTCAAAATCAAGTAAGCTTCATATACACAATCTTGCTTATCTTAACATGTTGGTCTTGCATTGGGAAATGATTTTAAATCTCTTTGTGAATCGAGTGAAAACCAAGATAAAAGAATCTTAACAAAAGATAAAGTTTCTCATTATCTTCCAAAAGAAACCAATATAATAAAAAAAAAAATAGTAGGTTAAACGACATATGACTATATTGGTGCATGGCACAGACAATCAACAAGTTATACTTATTTGTCGTGTGCTATCATAGATTGCATCTATAGAATTTTATAGTAATTGCATTATTCAGATATTTATAGGTTTAATATCACTATAATATTCAAGTTTGCTCTAAAATGTGAAA
Source organism: Anastatica hierochuntica (assembly GCA_900406275.1). Taxonomy (NCBI): domain Eukaryota; kingdom Viridiplantae; phylum Streptophyta; class Magnoliopsida; order Brassicales; family Brassicaceae; genus Anastatica; species Anastatica hierochuntica. The sequence goes on along the minus strand of OVAN01010134.1, from coordinate 2,644 downwards.
CTTATCTTTAATTATCTTAGTTTTTTCTTCCCAGCGTTTATTGTAGTTGGATTCTTCCTAAATGCTGAAATAAATAAAACACATTGTTTCATATAACAAACATATTTTGGCTGGGAATTCGGCGAATTCAGCCCCAAACTAAAATCTACCATGAAAATATATTCCTACACATTTATAAATTGTGAACTCCACATTCATACTTATTAAAAACGTTTAATCCCAACCTCGTTTATCGTTTATTACGGAGTTAGTTTTCCGTTAATGACCGATGATGTGTTCGGTGACTCAGTTACGTGTTCGGTGACTTAGAAGCTGATTGATTGGTTTCAAAATTTAAACGATAACGTTTATTATGTTTCATCTGTCAAATTTTTGAGACAACAACGTCTTCTAGAACTGACTTCCTCTTCTCCTTCCCTTTTTCTCTCAGGCAATGACGATAGCATCGCTTTCACAGAACTCGAACTAGTGTTCCTTGTTTGGGGTTGAATTAGAAGAATTCCCTGTTTACACTACATAAGTTGATGCAGAAAAAACATACAACTATTTAAATGAGTTATGTACACGAGTAATTATCTTAGCATAACTCTTTATCTCTGTCTGAATCAGCTTTTTGTAGCTTATCTAATAAATGTGGAAAAACTACATTTAAATACTCTATTATTAGGTAAACACAAATATATTAGGAATAAATAATTGCTGTGCTTCAATAAAATTATCTACAAATACAAGCTGGTTTTACTATAAATGATAGTCGATTATTTTTAGTTAGACTAAGGGATTGGTCCGGGCTACGCGCGGATTTGTGCAATATATAATTTTTAAAAAATGTAAATTGTAATAAGTTAAATCGGTGAATGCATGATTTAATTGGTACGGTATATTGAATAATGGTATCCTAATTCATTATAACTATAAATTAGTAGAATTTCGTAACTATCAACTAACTATAATTTATTTGCTAAAAGATATACTATATGAAGGAAGACGGCTACATAAAACATAGGAAATTTTAGGAATACACAATAATTTTATATTTTATTTAGATGTTTTATATTTTACGTGAGTGTTTATTTAGATTTTTGTTTTTATATTTTTCCAAGTAATTTTCTCTTTACGTAAAATACTTGCTTCAATTAAAATAAATATTTCCAATGAGAAATGTATTTCCTTACATTTTGAAGTATTTACACAAATGCTAAAATCATTTTGGAATCATATATATATTCACAATTCAAACTGAATCTTTCAACATTTACTAATACTCTAATAATCTTGAGGGTGATTGGCAATTACACTTTAAAAATTTTAGAGACTTTAAAAATCTAAAGTCATATTGTACCCAATCACACTTTATTGTTATAACAGTCCCAAAAGTCCTAAAATTACTCCTTAAAAAATCTCACAGCAATTTCCTTCATATTTTACTCTTGAGCCACATTTTTTTTTAAAAGTCTTAAATATTTCACTTTTATTTATTTTTAAAGTCATAGCCCCTAAAGTTTTTACATTTATTTTTTTTTAAAGTATTAACCGTAACAGTTCTAACCAATCAACCCCTTGATAATTATCTGTTTAATCGAAGGACGTCAATTATTTTTCTAGTACCACTGCCATTTACTTAGGTTCTTGTGTGTATATGACTATAATATTGTGTTGTCCCACTTAGACGCTTAACTCCTAAATGTATGATTCAGTAGCTTTCAAATAGGTAGAGAAATAGGTTAATGTATTTTATGCATACGATCTTCTCCAACCAAAAAAGATAAAAAACAATTGGCGGGATTTTTTATAATGTTTTCCATATCTCTGTTATTAAAAGAGAATATGTGCTTGGTGTCTGTGGTCGTCGGTGGTTTTATCAAATAATGGTTTGGTTTTGAAATGAGCAGTGATCTCCTCAATCGTCACTAATCTTTTTTTTTTTGAATTTTTTTCCGAGCACTATTGTGCATGATGACTTTTGTTCTGTGTATAGGATTGTGTTCGATAGTTTTTAACTTTTTAGAAGGCAATGAGTCATACAAATCAAAAACTCATAGTCCTTAGAGAAAAGGTAATGAAGAGATTACCAGAGCTATTTTTGTGTTCGTTTCTTCATATAATCTATTCTTTGAATATCTCACTGGAAAATTAACAAAAGGTTATGTGTTGTGAGTTTCTTTGTATATCTCTCTTGAAAATTCACAAAATATTTTTTGTTGCGAGGTTAATAGAATTCTTCATTAGTTTGTGAGTGATTCAATTTGTTGCTTCACAGGTAAAAAGAGAATAAGGGATCTTTTAACTCCATCTGATAAATCGATTTTGTTACTTTGTCTGCTTCCTCTAGCCGTTGCAACGTAACACACCTGAGTCACTTTACCATTTTGATCATTTGATAAACAATCTCATTTGTTATTAAAGATGTCGAAGTTAATTTCTGGGTTCTGCATGTTTCTGTTTATGCCATGGACTTTAAAATAATAAGTCTTTGTTTCCCTACTTGTGTTGTTTGGTCCGCAAATGTCGGAGTGTTCATATGCTTAAAATGTTGCGGCGTTCACAGAAGCCCTTGGAATGTACTAAGATGCTTACAAATGCTCTTGTGGAGGTGCTTGCTCACTTTGCAAATAACCAACATAATGATAGTTGGGGTAGAGTT
>OVAN01010133.1:0-16078 GCA_900406275.1 Anastatica hierochuntica | reverse complement strand
CTAAGCTAAAACACACTAAAATATGCATGAAATTGTATGTACATCACATGGTGGTAATACTAGATCCTACAATCAAGATTCTAAGCCAAAGTTTTCTGTACAGAACAAAGATATTAAAGCACCAGTAATGGCTAATGTGATTTCTACAAATCCAGTTGTGAAGAATCACTTTCATTAGGTTTCTGCTGCTCTAGCTCAACGTTCTTCAGAACAAATTCAACAATTGGCTACTCAGTTTAGTTCTCAAGCTCAAGTATTAAAGCCATCCATCAGTCTTGATGAAACCATTGACTATCCCCCACCTCAGCTGGTACCATTTATCACTCTCTCTTTACTCCTATACAGGAACCTGACCTTAATTTCAGTACTTGGATAATAGATTCAGGAGCTACCTCCCATGTGTGTTGCAATTTGTCCATGTTTACAGAAATTCATAATGTCTTTGACATCATAGTGACCTTTCGTGATGGTTCTAACAAAACCATAACCCAATCATGAACAATAAAATTATCAGAGAAACTATTACTTCAAAATGTTTTTTTCAGCCTTCATTATCATTAGTGTCAGTTCTCTTCTTCACGAATCCTCTTACTCAGTCAACTTCTTTCCTCCTTTTTGCCTAATTCAGGAGTATACTCAGGGCTGGATGATTGGGACGGGTGGACTGCATAAAAAGCGATACTTTTTGGATCAAACCACCCAATCATCTCAAAGCATAAACTCTTTTTCTTCTGTTCCAGATATTTTTTGCAACATCACTAATTTTGAGAGCTATCTTTGGCATCAAAGATTGGGGCATCCATCCTTTCAAAAACTTCAACATCTTTCTCATGATCTTTCTATTTCTTCCAAAGATAAAAGAATGTACTCACTGTAAAACTTGCCACTTGGCTAAACAGAAAAAATTGTCTTTTCCTTTCAATAAGAATATTTCAGAACGTCCTTTTGATCTAATTCACCTTGATATTTAGGGACCATTCTCTAGGTTCATTTTTTAAAAGCTAAAAGTGATGTTGCAACTATTTTTCCAGACTTTGTAGCCTTGAATGAAAACCTGTATGGTCACACTGTTAAGCCCATTCGTTCAGATAAAGCATCTGAGCTAAAATTTCCTTCATTTCTAGCCATTAAGGGTATCTTTTATTATTTTTTTTGTGTGGATATTCCACAACAAAACTCAATTATGGAGATGAAACATCAACATATTTTAAATTTGGCTAGAGCTCTCTTACTTCAGTCCAATGTTCCTCTTTCTAATTGGACAAATTGTGTTAGAACATCCATATATCTCATTAACAGAACTCATTCTCTCTTACTCAAAAACAGAACCCCTTTTGAACTACTTACTCATAAAAAGCCAAAATATTCCCATCTAAGAGCCTTTGGATGTTTTTGTTATGCTTCCACTCTACCTAAAGACAAAACAAAATTCAATCCTAGATTAAGACCATTTGTTTTGCTTGGATATCCCTCAAGATATAAAGGTTACAAAGTCCTTGATTTAGATTCTCAAATCATTTCAATAACCAGAAATGTGATCTTTTATGAAGATATCTATCCTTTTCAAGGATCAAAACACTTTACACCATCTTTAGATATCTTCTCTTCTTCTATTGTCCCTTTGCCTATCCATGATATTTCCTATCCTTCCACTTCTACTCATGTATCTCAAACATATTCTCCTAATATTGTAGTTTTCTCTGATAATCAATCTTTAGTCACTAATAATCCTATAAACATGGACAGGCCACACAAAACCTTTAGACCATCACGCTACTTATCTGAATATCATTATAACATCCTATACAATACACCTATTACTTCCACCAACAAAACAACCCCATACTCTTTATCCTCTGTTCTTGATTACTCAATTTTATCTCCTCATTTTTCATCTTTTATTCTCTTCATATCCACTGAAAATGAGCCCATAAACTTCCTTCAAGCTATCAAGTCTGATAAATGCACCATGGCAATGAACACTGAGCTTGATCAATTCATCAGAACTATGAATTGATCAGTTGTTAGTCTGCCTGAAGGAAAACATCCAATAGGCTGTCGATGGATTTACAAGCATAAATACTATGCTGATGGCTCATTGGAAAGGCACAAAGCATGTTTCGTAGCAAAAGGGTTTACACAACAGGAGGGTGTGATTCTATTGCTACCTCTTTACCGATTGCAAAGCTGATTTTTGTTAAACTCTTACTTGGATTAGCTGCTGCAAAAGGCTGGTATCTAAGGCAAATGGATGTCACAAATGCCTTCCTGCATGGGGATCTTAAGGAAGAGATATACAAGACTCTTCCTCCTGGTTATATTCTGCCTAAAGGTGAATCCTTACCACCGAATGTTGTCTACATAATATACAAATCTATTTACGGCCTCAAACAGACTTCACGTCAATGGTACAAGAAATTCTCTCAAGTACTTGAAGCATATGAGTTTGTGCAATCTGATGCAGAAAATACACTCTTTGTGTGTTTAAAAGGATAAGGTTTTGTTGCTGTTTTGGTTTATGTCGATGACATAATGATTGCTAGTAACTCAGAACAAGCAGCTGATGACTTGAAACTGGTTTTTGCTAAGGCTTTTCAGATCAAAGACATGAGACCACCAAAGTACTTCCTTGGTCTTGAAATTGCAAGATCCAGTAAAGGCATTTCTACATGACAGAGGAAATATGCTTTAGACATTTTGGAAGATAAAGGAATGCTTGGGTGCAAACAAGCAACAACACCTATGAATCCAAATACTCAACTTTGCCAGGACAATGGTGAGCTATTATCTGATCCAACTCCTTATAGAGCCCTTATTGGCAAGCTTCTTTACATGACAATAACTCGGCCAGACATCACTTATTTTGTACATAAGTTGAGTAAGTATTTGTCTAAGCCTAATGATGCACATATGCAAGCAGCATACAAAATCTGTCGTTACATTAAAGGTGATCCAAGAAAGGGTTTGTTCTACTCTTCTCAGACTGAACTGCGTCTTAATGCTTTCTCAGATTCAGATTGGGTTACTTGCCCTAATTCAAGAAGGTCAGTCACTGGTTTCTGTATTTTTCTAGGTGATTCATTGATCTCATGGAAGTCTAAAAAGTAGAGAACAATGTCCTCAAATAGTGCAGAGGCTGAGTATCGTGCATTTTCATATACTACAAGAGAGTTAATATGGATAGACAGTCTGTTGCAAGATTTAAAAGTTGAGAAGACAAGTTCAGCTAATCTCTATTCTAACAATACTTGCAACTATTCATATAACTTCAAATTCAGATTTTCACAAGAGGACTAAGCACATAGAACCAGATTGTCACATTGTCTGGGATAAATATAAGACTGGCTTCTTGACTTTGTTGCATGTGACTACAGACAATCAGCTCGCAGATGTTTTTACTAAGGCATTGCGACCAGCTATCTTCAAATCTCTTCTTGCTACAAGTTTTCAAGCCTTTATCTTCCACCTCTGAAGATTTCCGCTTGAGGGAGGGTATTAGAGATTGTTAATAAAAACTTGTACATAATGTATGATTAAAGTCCAACGTATATAAGTGACTTTAGTTTGGTACAATATCATTAATGAGAAAATAGAAACTGCGGGAACCGAAATTTGCAGTGTCGATTTTCATAATCGAAGGAAAGCCAGGAAACTTTACCTTTCTTTGAGGTCCCGGATTTCTGCTAAACCAAACAATGATAGATTAAAAATACGAAGAAACATACGACGAAATAAAAGTAAAAGAGATTCTAAAAACAGAGTAGAGCAATCGAGATCTTATTTCGAATATACGTTTGAGCATTACAACAGATGATAAGCCGTGGCCGCGAGAACTGTCGGCGAATATCCTAGTTCTAACAGCATAAGCTTGTAAAGCTAGTTGAGTCGCAACTCGCTAACAAAAACGAAAATAACCTAATTGCTCTAAGTGTAAGTTGTGAAGAAAATTCTGTTTGTCCTCGTTCTTCTCCTTGGCCTATCTTATATATGCCTTCATAGGTCTGTTCGGTTTCCTTTTCTACCCTAGATTCGAGTATATCCTTCCGCGGAAATATTTTTTTTTCGAGAATATTCCTTATCTTCACGATTTTTCCATATTTATCTCTAAACTTGACTTTATCGCTTTTTCCATTTATCATTCGCTGAAATCGGGTAAATCGTTATCGTAGTTGGGTCCATTCTCGTCTGGAATTGTAAGCAGACTTTTATCGTGTGTTGGGCCTTCCTAAGCTGTTTTGCGATTAAGTGACTTTTACGATTTCTTTCGGAGAAATCGTTCTTCGTACGATTATACAGTGATGGTTTCGCGAAACGACAAGACCAATTGTATAGTTATGATAATATCGGTGTTCGAGTTAACCGTTACGTTTTATATGATCAGTATGAAGTTTTTACGAAAAAAACAAGTCTTTATGATTATTATTACGAAAGTTTAATAGAAACTCCAATCGAGACGAAACAAGAGACAATCAAGCAGAGATTTGAGGGAGAAGATGATCGAGAGGACGTGGCCTAGTCAACCGTGGGCGACTAGATGTTGCTGTGTCTAGTTGCCCATGGACGACTAGACTTGTCATGAGTCTTGTAAAGATGAATATTCCTTATCCTTTCCATCTCTCTCTTCTCTTCTTTTGTTTTGGCTTCGAATGCCCAAGTTTCCCTATGTGCTACACCGTCGATTTTCGCCCCCAAAAGTCTATAAGTTTGGGGGGATGACATTGTACTGAAAATTGAGTTCTTGCCACACTCTGTCGATCCCGACGAAGTGAGGGAGTATTAACGTGTCACGTGTGATATCGAACCACCACCGCCCGATTCATGGTGTCCAATGAGACCAACCTTTAGAAAGAACACCGACAGGCCAAGCGAGTGATGGGACTCTTTTCTTGCCACCATCCGTGATATCTGCCGAGTTTCAGAGGGGGTGGAGTTTGGGATGCTGAAGGTTGGAGAGGATGCTGATTCTCAGCCTCGTGATTTATTTACATGCTAGGAGGCGCATTTGCTATTTTTACGACTATGATTACCCATACTGGGGATCATAGTTCAGTTTTTAGATCACTACGGCTTATCGATCAACCAGCTTTTGCCCACTGGTCTCCAACACCTTGTTGGAATCTAGGTTATAAGTTACGAACGAGGGATGGATCTAAGCATCAACTATCTATTGGCGTTTTTGTCTCTAAAGGCAATGGGTATGCCGCTTCGGTATTATCTCAAGACGAGGAACAATATGTCGGTGATCCGATCGTTTACGTCCAACTTCCACAGGTGGAACAAGCGACATTTCTTCGTTCGTTTAGATAGTGCCTCTGTCGAGGACGAATAGTTTCCTGCTTTAGGCGTAGATGGGGCATCGCGGTTATCGTTTTTCGATACTCTAATCTCTTTTTATTTTCGTTTGCCGATATCTGACAGTTCTTTTGTTTTGCATTCATCGATCCCCTTCCCCCACATCCGGAAGATCTATTCATCGTTAGGAATCTTCTTCGAGGCGGTCCATTCCATTGGAGTTACTTTTCCCCGCAACAAGTTCGCAACGCAGTCGAGTATCGAAAGAATCAGACTCGACCTCAAGCGGTCACAAAAGAGGAGTTAGAACCAAACATGAATTGCTTTAATCCCTATTAGATGCCTCCTGACAAAGAGAGGGAGATGTCTCCCAGAAACGGGCGCGCGTCCATTGGTGGGGGCGGCATTGCCGAGGACAAGAGGGGTCGTCCGAGGGGGCATGGTACCACGATCTCCTCGGCGGAGACACAAGTGGTCCGAGTCATCCTTCGCTGCTGCTCTTCGGAGAAGGGTCAAACATAGACACCTTCCTTGCTTCTTTTGATGCCCCGTCGCATCAACCCGCGGGATTCTTCAGGTCGGAGCAGTATGCGGAGGCCTTGCGTTTGTGCATGGGGGTTAGTTTTCGACCATACGACACAATTCTGTTTATTCATATGACCTTGCCCCTAACCTTTTAATGGATCCCTCTTTTGTAGGGTCTCCATGTGATGGACGAGGCCCTTAGGGCGAGTAGCTTGGACGCGCGGACGGCTCGGTTCAAGGCCGAGAAACTCAAAGAAGAGCTTAAAAAGGGAGGTCGAAGCAGCTTCTCTTCGTGAGAAGGAGTTGGCACGGAATCAAGCATCGCATGTTCATCCCGCATATAGGCGTGAAAAACGCTAGATCACCTCAGTTGTAGCCGAACGTTCGATTCAGTTTGCGGCCGACTTTGATCAGTTCAAGTACGCACAATAGTCTTTTGGAGAGTACCGCGAGTGCCGTGGTTCAGTGGGTGCTTTGCGACACACCCATCATTTTGATTACTCTTATCGCTTCGAAATGGACAAGATGTCCAACCATATGGAGAAGTGTAAGGATATTGGGTCTTGGATCCCTTCAATCGAAGGGAGGATTCGGGATTACTGGGCCCTGATTCATGTTTCACCTGACTCGAAATAAGTTGGGGACAGTTTTTGGGGTGAAGAGGACGCGGTGGATCAAAATCCAAACCCGTTTAGCGAGGGCGATTTTTCGATATCTGGTTATTATGAATACGATTCGTAAATAAGAGATGCTTGTATGTAGAGGGAGTGTGTAATCTGTTTTAAGTTATGTTCATGTTTTGGCCAAGTGTGGGCGCTTTTAATCTGTTGGGGTCGGCCGTATGTGACTTTGAAACCCCGTCGTCTTGCGGTTTCGTATTAGTAAATGGTGTTTTTATTTCGATTTGATAATTTATAGGTAGTGTTGCATATGCGGAGAAAGATTATGAGTTGTTGTCTCATATCCATTCTTTGAAGGATCGCTATATTCGTTGTTTGTTTCGGGCACGAGTTTTCGAGAGACTTAATCTTTCAAATTCTTATAAACATGCGAATATACACGAAGAGACAAGTTTTGGGATCTCGTATCGATTAGATACTATGTCTTGAGATGTTCGAGACCAGTGTGTTGGGTTTAGGGCTAGACCTAGGTTTACTCTCAGTTTCAGGGCGTGCAGTGACTAATTCCCGCTTAAGGTGAGTGATTAATTTGTCCGTCGGGGCCAATCGACGGGTGCGAAGTTGGAGCAAGCACTTTTCTTTTTCCCGGTAGGGGTTTGATAGTCTTGTGACTGTTTTTAGAAGTTTTTGATCGAGTTCGGAATCGTGTTTCTCAGAAATTTGCGATGTCTGGCTTTTTCCGAAAGTTTTTCCGTTTTTTGGTAGAATGTGTTGATGAACACGTTATAGTCAAGATTCATTAAGAAAGGTCTTCTCGTATGATTTCCGTTCTTGGGTTATACGAAAAATAAAAAGTTTTATTGCTGAAACTTATCGAAAAGTGACAAGTACAAAGTGTGGGAGTATACGAGTATATGTACACCCACTCCCCCCCCCTTTTAGAAAAGGGGGACAACTGAACTCCTCTTGTGAGGAGCTGCCTATGCACCTCTTTTGAGGATCAAGCCGTCTCGTAGTTCAGTTTGTTGATGCGAGTGATTACTCGCTCGGTGGAGTTGCATTGGCCATCTCGACGACTACAGCTGGATCGACGATTTCCTCCAGTGTCGAGAGTATTACTTTGTCGGGAACGTTGGGCTCGGAAGTTTGCTTGTTTCCTTCGAACAAAGCCATTTCTTGAGTTGACAATTTTGGCATGTCTTTTTCCGAAGTTACTTCGGCTGACGGCTGAGTTATCTTCATTCGCTTGGGTTTGGCCATGGGCGTCATTGCGACTTATCTTAGCTTATTCTTGACTAGGAAGCAGAGTCGTGACTGTTTTTGGCATCCCTAGATTGTGGCGATTCCGTTGGGAGTCGGGAATTTAATGCCAAAGTGGTAGGTCGATGGGAGTACCTTCATGGAGTTTACCCATGGTGTTCCCATGATTATGTTATAGATGGCAGGATGGTCGACGACCGCAAAATCGACAACTTTCAAGATCTCCTTGGCCATCATCAGAAGCTTGATCGATCCGAGAGTCACTAATGACGTACCGGAGAAACTCGTGAGTGGTTTCGGTGCGGGTGTGACCTCAGATAAGTCGATATTCATCCTGTTGAGGGTATCACAGAAGATGATATCGACGGTACTTCCTATGTCGCTGAGGACCCTGGCGACTTCTAGATCCTTTATGATGAGGTCGTCACAAGATGATCGTTATGGGTTTTGTCGATCCCAACAATTTTTTATTCCTCGAAAGCGATGGTGTAATTTGCGGTGTTTAGTGGTTTAGACCAGTTTGCGCTTGACTCGGCCCTTCGGTGATATGCTTTTATCGACGAGACGGTGTCGCGAAAGTATTGCGACCCTCCGATGATCATATTCACTATGCGGCGATTCGAGTCGTTGCCTTTGTCGTCCTGTTTCTTTCCGCGTTTTCCATATGCTTTTGTTCCTTGAGACATGGCGTCTCCTAGGGGTGCTTTATCAGTTCTGGGTTGGCGGTCTGAATCACGTATGAGGTGCTTTACATTGGTTATGTCTGATATTTCCCCCGCGAGCAGTTTTGCCGTTAGTCTCGCTTCGAGAACCTTGCAGTTTGCGGTGGAGTGATCTTTCGTTTGGTGGAACTCGCCAAAGGTATTCTTGTTGTATGACGTGTTTTGCGTCCTGGTTTTCCCCGACGTCCTACCTTGTTCGGACGGGGAGTTGATAGCGTAGTTATGTGCCCCTCAGATGTCTTCTCTCTCGTGATGGGCATACTTGTCGTTACGAGGGATCTTCTTTTTCGCTTTCTGTTCTAGGGTTAAGTCTTCCGAGGACACCTTTGTTGGTTTGTGTTTTTGCGATAAAACTTTCATCTCTTCTTCGATGATGATGAAGTCCGTAGCCTTATGAAGTGCATCCTGAATAATGCGTGGTTTTTCGAGAGCTATCCACTTCCTGAACTTCGACTTGTACCAAAGGGTTTTTCTTAGCGCGTCTACTGCCACCTTGTTGCTGATCGCGCTGACTCTCGACATCACTATCTGGAACCTGTTCATGAAATCTTGGAGAGATTCATCTTCTCTTTGAGACATGCTCCTTAGATTGACGTCGGAGGTTTCTTTGTCCATAAACGTGGGTATTGTTTGAGAAATTCCGAGGAGCGGTGACGGAAACTTCTGATGGAGTTTCATTTTAGATGAGAGAACCATTTGAGGGCTGCCCCTGGGAGATGTTTGGCGAAAATGTGGCAGAAACCTGTGTCTTTTTTGCCTTCCTTGAGCTTTGATCTTTCCATCGCGATCTGGAAAGTCTGCAGGTGAGCTTTTGGATCGGAGGTTCCGTCATACATTGGGATTTTCACCTTCCCGGGATCCAAAACTCTTGTACTGTTTATGCGAGCAGTGAATGGAGTTTTCCGAGCCTATTTGAGGAGCCTATCGATCTTTGGCGCGACATTGGTCGCATGGTGCATCTGCGGTTTTACCGCTTTAACCTCTGCCGCTGTTTTCATGATGTAGTCATGGTGATCGCGAATCTCTTCGAGATCGGCGTTTGTTTTTTCTCGAAACGGTTGGCGTGTACTGCGAATGGCTCTGGCTTGCTCTTCGGCCTGTTTCTCTTGCTCTACCCAGAAGATATTTTCTTCTTCTTCTGTCATGGGTTCGTTGAACTAAGATTTTTTCCGTGTTGCGCGGCCCTTATTCCTTCTTGGGTGTATGTCAGCGTCTTCATCCGTGGAATCAGATTGATCGATGAAATCAAGGTCGATTCGCTCGACTTCTTTTTCTTCCATTTCCTTCTCGAGAGTCGGAAGGTCATCCACGTTGTTCTCCGCTGCGACAAGGGTGATTTCATCGGGATTTCGTTCTGATGATTTTTCCTGCGCGTTCTGGAGTATGCCGAGCGGAGTGGTGAAGTCCAGAACATCCTTTTGATCTCCTTGAACGCTGCGGTATTTGCGTTAGCGTTGACTGCGGTGTTGTTTGTAGTCGGAGTGCTTTCAACGTTGCAATTTGCGCTGTCGCCGTCACGAGCTGGTTGATTGTTCTGGTCGTCTGTAGTCTTATCTGATCTAGCGTTTTGCGGTTGCGAGTTAGATTGATCCATACTGTGAACGAATATGCCCCCTCCTTTTAGCACCAAACTGTGGGAACCGAATTTTGCACGATCTATTTTTGTAATCGAAGGAAAGCCAGGAAACCCTAACTTTCCTCGAGGTTCTAGATTTCTGCTAAACCAAACAATGATAGATCAAAAATACGAAGAAAAAAATGACGAAATAAAAGTAAAATAGAATCGAAAACAGAGTTGAGCAATCAAGATCTTATTCCAAATCTACGTTTGAGTGTGACAACAGGTGATAAGTCGTAGCCGTGAGAGCTGTCGGCGAGTATCCTAGTTCTAACAGCGTAAGACTTGTAAACCTAGTTGAGTCGCAGCTCGCTAACAAAAAACAAAAAATAACCTAATTGCTCTAAGTGTAAGTTGCGAAAAAAATTATGTCCGTCCTCGTTCATCTCCTTGGCCTCTCTTTATTTGCCTTTGTAGGTCGGTCCTGTTTTCTTTTTTGCCCTAAATTCGAGTATATCCTTCCGTGGAAATATTAATTTTTCGAGAATATTCCTTATCTTCATGATTTTTCCATATTTATCTCTAAACTTGAGTTTATCGCTTTTTCCATATTTATCTCTAAACTTGAGTTTAACGTAGTTGGGCCCATTCTCGTCCAGAATCGTAAGCGGACTTTTATCGCGTTTTGGCATTTCTAGGCCGTTTTGCAATTAAGTGACTTTTACGATTTCTTTCGGAGAAATCGTTCTTCGTACGATTATGCAGTCATGGTTTCGCGAAACGATATGACCAATCGTGTACTGAGGATAATATCCGTGTTCGAGTTAACCGTTATAGTTTTATACGATCGGTATGAAGTTTTTATGATAAGAACAAGTCTTTACGATTATTATCGCGAAACTTTATGAAACTCCAATCGAGACGAAACAAGAGACAATCAAATCGATATTTGAAGGAGAAGATGATCAAGAGGACGTGTCCTAGTCAACCGTGGGCGACTAGACATTGTCTGTGTCTAGTCGTCCATGGGCAACTAGACTTTCTGAGAGTCTTGAGTCTAGTCGCCCATTGGGCGACTAGACATGCCGAGTGTCTAGTGGCCCAATAGGCGACTAGAATTGCCAAGAGTCTAGTCGCCTGTTAGGCGACTAGATTTGCCAAGAGTCTAGTCGCCTACGAGTGACTAGACCTTGTTCGTATTTCCGAAGCGACATGGTTGTCCGATGTTTATGGTAATTTCTTATCGCTCTGAAACATGTCTATTGAGATTTCTCGGGAGTTAGCCGCAAGTCTCGGGTGTTGATTTCGATATTCGCACGTTTAGTTGTTCGGGAGTGACTAGGCTTTGCAAAGCGATCGCCTACGGTTGACTAGACGTGGGGTTTTGACGTTCGGTTGAGAGGAGATCGTCTAGATGGCAAGAGCCTCGGAATTGATAATCCTATTACGATTTTCTTTCCCGAAAGAGAGACAACATTTCCGTGGTGCTTTTTAGGCATTGATTTTGTCGTGACCATTTTTGACCCTACCAAAAACTTTACTCTTTAATTAACACTTTCTCAGAGATCTGATAAGTAGTTTTTGTTGTACCATGAGATGAGCTAGTTAGTAATTGAGAGACAATGACACCTTCGAACAAGAAATGTCGTTAGTTTGAACTCAAAACATTCATAAAGCCCAAAACACTAATCTTTCGAGGTTCTCTGCGAAACTATTTTAGACACAACAAAGTAGAATTGAACTTTAAGAAAAAAAGAACAAAGTAGAATTGAAATCTTTCTATGGTAGTCAGATAAAACTGAATAATGGGCGGAACGTAGCAAAAACATCATACCATATTTCCCCCGCAACACCAAAATATTTATCAGTTTTTAGTTTCATAGAGATGATGATGATCTTTTTTTTTAAAAAAAAAACTGGACACTTCATTTTGTTAAAACAAGAGAGATTTATGATTGATTAATGATTGATTAATGAAGACCATATTGAAGATTTAGAAAGAAAAGATGTAGCCGAAAAATTTCGAGAGAAAACAATGAGAATATAAAGGAGAGAATATGATTTTCCTTGATGATTTTATTGTTGCAATGATGGTCTTAATATATAGATACCATAGGAGTTAAACAAACAATACAATACAAGTCACTAAATAAAAAAAGAGAGAGACATTATTTGAAATGCTCCCAACGGCTACCTTGTGAAAAGGACTTGTCCATGCTCCTTGTTTGCTTAACTTGGTCATGTGAACTTTCCTTGTTGGTATTTGGAAATGATGGCAACGGCCCCTTCTTTTTGCTTCTTATAGATTTCGTATATTCACTAAATTAAATCTAAACAAGTGTGATTAAGATTAATTTTATATTTGTTAATTTAATTCTCAATTCTCCTCCTCAAGTTTAATTATACGTCTTTACTATAGTTAAGATTGGAACCTTGAATTTTTGCCTCATTTAAACCTAAGTGGGAAAACCTTTTGAGATAAAATCACATTTAAGAAAAAGAGTACAAGTCTTCAAGGTTAGGGGATGATCATTCCCGAATGGTTGTGAGTCAAGTCTCGTATAGATGAACTCACAAGTCTTCTTGCTTGTTGCTTCGGTGAAGATGTCCGCCAATTGGTCTTCACTCCTCGTATGGCACAACAATATCACTCCTTGTTCAACCATTTGCCTAACCTTGTGGCAATCGACTTCAATGTGCTTTGTTCTCTCATGAAACAATGAGTTTGAGGCTATGCAAATCGCGGCTTGTTTATCCTGGTGCATTGTAATTGGAGATGATGTCTCAATGCCTAGGTTCGTGAGGAGATTCTTGATCCAAACTACTTCACTGGTGAACTTCCTCATTGCACTATACTCGGCCTCGACACTTGAACATGGAACCACTTTTTGCTTCTTGCTCTTCCAAGTCACTAGGTTGCCTCCAATAAATGGAAATAACCTGTGGTGGATCTCCTATCCACTCTATCACGGGCCCAATCTGCCATCAAAATATCACACAATCTCGGTATTCTTAATGCATGCCATCCATATTACTTGCTTTTATGTTCCAATCAAGTAGCTAATGATCCTCTCCACATGTTCCAATGATGTATCTTTGGTATTTGTATATGTTGACTCACTTGGTTCACGGCAAAGAAAAATACCGGTCTTGTGATTGTGAGAAAATGAGTTTCCCAACCATTCTTCTATATGGCTTTGCATCTCCAAAAGGCTTGTCTTCATCCTCCCCTTTACGCAAAGCTTTGTAACCATGTTCAAGTGGAGTCTTGGCTATTCTTCGTCTAAGTGTACCTAACTCATTCAATAAATCAAGTTTGTACTTCATTTGGGATAAAAAGAGTCCCTCTATAGATCGGCATACTTATATCCCTAGAAAGTACTTTACCTCACCCAAATCCTTAATGTCAAATATGGATTTAAGATATACCTTGGTAGCTGTTACTCCTTCTTTATCACTTTTCGTGATGATGATATCATTAACATACACAAGAACAACCACAATATTCTTTTAAGCTTGGTACCATAAAGAGAGTGTGATCCGCCTCAGACTTCCTAAACCTCTTCCATTTAGTGTGGTACTTAGCTTGTGGTACCATCCTCTTGGAGATTGCTTGAGTCCATAGATAGTCTTCTTTAGCCTTAACACGTTTCCGTGTTTGACAATGGGTTATAAACCCGGAGGAGGATGCATATACACTTCATCTTCTAATTATCCTTGTATAAATGCATTCTTCAAGTCTATTTGCCATAATTCTCATTCCAAGTTGGCGACAAGTGAGAATACGAGCCTAATCGTGTGAAGCTTGGTCACAGGAACAAATGTATTAGTGTAATCTTCTTCATATACTTGTGTGATCCCTGTTGCTACAAGTCTTATCTTGTGTCTCTCGATGGTTCCATCACTCTTGAACTTAATTGTAACACCCGTCTCATCCTCTCTGGAGAACGGCGTGCTATAAACCCTAACATACGACAAAAGTAACTCCAATAACTGAAACTTTAACTTTTATTGACCATAAACTACATCCATTAACCACAAATCCAATAACTTAAGTAAATGAGTCTAAACCCAAATGATAAATAAATCAAACGTCTAAAAAAAAATACAAAAATAAAATAAAAGCCCTCAAATCTAAAACGACACCAGGAATCGTCGAGCTCATCTGACTACTCGTTAGTCTCACCTGAAAGAAAAAAGGGAAGGAGAGGGGTGAGTGACAATGGAATCACTCAGCGAGGGGGTTGATTGTTGCACACGCTAGTCCACAAATCTGACTCAACAAAACAACACTGATAGACTACTCTTAGAAACATTCAACAAACACAACACGTAAAGCACCCAAACATGGCAGAAAACGTTGTCCTACTTCGCAAGTTTAGTGATCACCCACCCTCTGAAGAGGCTTAGTCGTATGGCTTCAATGACCATTGGCATCGCCCATTAGACGCTTTATCGATATGACAAGGCTACGACAACGACCCACTTACTGTCGTACCCAACGCAAACATGACTCCGGGGTGCAAAAGTTTGTATCTGTACCCCCAAAGTAGAAGTCCATATCTGCACCCCGATGCAGGCGTCTGTATCTGCACCCCCGATGCAGAAGTCCGTATCTTCACCCCCGATGCAAGTCTCCCCTAACCATATCTATTACACTCACTAGCAACCAACAAGCTTAACAACCAACAGTGAAGACATTTAACAACCTATTCTGGTTTTATTTAGACTCACAAATAAATAAGACACTAATAAGACTCAAACAAACACACAAGACATGTTCTGGTGCTAGCTTAACGATAATTGCTTGCTAACCCCAGAGCCTACAAGAGGGTTTACGTGGTAACTACTCACCTTAGCAAAACGAAAGAAAAGTGCGGCTACTTGCCTCAGATGCTCAAACGGTCTCCGAATCGAAAAAGTCGCCAGCGGTGACGGTGGCTTCTCGGTAGCGTCAAGTGAATTTCACGCGCGGAGCTTCTTTCGATGCATGAGGGCGCGTTTGGTGGCATATTTGAGATTGATCGGTGGCGTTGGCTTTGTCTCAGTGAGATCTTTCCAATGATTTATTTCTTCTTCATATCTGGTTTAGAAATTAGCATTTGCATATTATTTTGTTGATTTGATTCACCTTGAAGTATTGCACATATTCGATTTGCTTTTGGTTGGTGGTTTGTACTTGAGTAGTTAAGGGACATGGATATCAATATACTCTTTCTCGCATGCGATTTGGCATAAGGTCTTCCATCATGACGCAGTTTTTTATACCCGAAATACTCTAAGCCTCATCACTAAAAGCCTTGAATACCTAGCCTGATTTCTTGATTATGAGTTCTTTGGTGAAAAAGTTTTACGCCTATCCTGAGTGAATGTAGAGAGTTATTAACATGGAAGCTGAATTTGCATGTTAAGATTTTAGAGTATGGATGGGCTTAGGAGCTTATGCAGCGATTCTTGGGGAGAATGATCTAACTGCTCTGAGTTTATATGGTTAGCGAAAGTGGTGCAGAGAAAGGTTTTATGATAGCATATGATCCATTCGGTTTTCAAACTTCTTTTCCCGTAGGGTTACTCTTCGTTTCCTTTACTTGAGGACAAACAAAGATTCAAGTGTGGGGTATTTGATGTGTTAGTATTTTAGTGGTTTTTATTACAGATTTGACTCGAGAATTATGTTTTTTAGTATGTATTCGAATTTCTTTGGTGCGGATTTGTGTTTTTTAGTGTTTTTACAGGAATCAAGCTTGGATGTGAGGAGAGATTTCATTTTGGACGGATTTCAAGCATCGAAGGAAGTGTTCGTGAAAAACTGAAATGCCCAGGAAAATGGACAAGGATCAATCGATCCTTGTTTCTGGATTGATCGATCCCTGTCCCGTTTTGCGGACCGATTTTACGTAGAACTAGACCGAACTTATTTTCTACCGGATTTCATTACTAAGACCTAGGCTCAAGTTTCATGTTTCATTATGCACTTTTTCTGAGTTTTTGAGAGGAATAGAGATATTTGTAACATAGGGAGAAGAAGCATCTTCTGTACTTCGAATCTTAGAAGCTTTCTGAACCCTTACTCTTTATTTTTGTTAAATACAATCATGTCT
>OVAN01010132.1:0-15866 GCA_900406275.1 Anastatica hierochuntica | reverse complement strand
TCAGGATCTTGCGAAAATGTTAAGTTCTGGAAAGATAAGGAAGGATCTCGAATAGATTTGGAAGAATCAGGAGAAAAGGAATATTCCCGCAAAGAAGATATGCACTAATCTAGACGGAAAAGAAAATCGAGCCGGCCCACGAGGATCTATATAAAGGATGCGCAGTCAAAGGAAGGAGACATTCATTCATTCACAGAGCTTTTCGTCATCACATAAACACTTAGAAAAACTAGGGTTCTTGTTTCGTTTTTCGTAGCGAGCTGCGTCTCAACTAGGTTACGAGTTTTTGCGCCTTAGTTCTAGTTTAGCCTTTCGTATTTTTACCCAATAACTCGCTAATTCGGTGTCTCGATCTGTTGATCTTTGGCTAACAAAGTCCGTGAACCACATAACATTGACTGTGAGAATTTCGGTTCCCACACCTTGGAATCTACTTTCTAACATGAAAACTAATAGAATTAAAAACATGTAAACACGAAATCAAACATGGCAGCAAGCATACATATCAAATCAAAGGAACAAGGATAGATAAAACCGAATGATGGAAGAAATATGGATGTTTCAAGATGAGATAGGTCCTTTGGAAGCTACAAGTGGCATGACCCCAAAGGATGTCGTCCCTGGCTTTTTAGGCACTTATTTGATCTAAAACTTAAACAACTCTCTTCAAAACAAAAGCTAAAATCAACTATTTATAGTACATTTCCTCATTAGGTTAAAATGTGTAAAATTAAGCCTTAAGGCCTCAAAATGTTGAGCTTCATGTAAGGAGATCTTCAGTTGAGTTCTTGGACATGAAATGGCTTGGTATAGATTCACTTGAGTCTCGAGGAGTTCTTGTTCGAAACCCAAATGGTCTTCCTTTTGTTTTGGCATTTCTACGCACCCTTCATTTGCAAGACAGCTAGACCAGTCTTCAGTAAAATTGGTGTAACTCTATGTCTACTTTTCCAAATGATGCGAGACTATCTTGATCTGAAAGATAATTCAATTTTTTAGCTACTTTGAAAATTTCATTAAAATCCATTTAGGGAAAGGCCTTCATCTCGGAATATAAATCTAATATTTGGAAATTATCCAGAAACTGACTTTGCTCCAATTAGCTCCACAAAGCTCCAAATATCATTGGTTGACCTGAATTGACTTGAAATACAACAAATAGTATAAAACTACTTCGAATAATTGTGTATTTCATAAAAATACCAATAAAACATACTAAAATCTAATATAAAAGTGATCAAATAATTGTATTATCAGGTACTTGGGGGAACCAATATGGCGGAGGATATAATACAGCAGGCTAAGTGATAAGACAAGTGCCAGCAAGAGGTAGCTAAAAGCTATAACAAGGAGCCAAGGGGGAAAACGAGTTGGGATCAAGCCATCAAGAGTTGAAAACCTGCAAACGTAGGAAAAATATATGATAATAGCAGGAATGGGCTAGCACAAGCCATAATATGCAGTCAAATACATTATCTCTTGTATGAAATCTCATGTGCCTACTCCGAAGTAGGAAACATAGTGTGAAACATGAAAAGTCTTGCGCAAGAATCTCACTCGCTTATTCTTGCGCATAGAGCATATTACAAAACATGCAAAGTTCTGCGCAAGAAGCTCACACGCTTACTCTTGCTCAGACAGCAAATTATAAAACATGCAAAGTTCTGCGCAAGAAGCTCACACCCTTACTCTTGCACAGAGAGCATATTACCTAACATGCAAAATACTACGTAAGAAGTTATATGCTTAATCTTACGCAGGGTGCATCATATAAAATATGCATATTCGTGCGTAAAAGCTTGAAAGTAAACTACTACGCATGAAGCATAAGTATAAATACATAGTACTATATCCAAACCAAGAGTTTGTACAGGGAGCAAAAATGTGAAAAAGTCCTAACCACGGGAGCACCGTGCTTACCCCTATTCGTCGGGCCAGACGATAAACGAAATGGTATTACCTGAGCAGGGAGCACACCAAACATGCTTACCCAGACGTGGGAAGCACCAAAAAAAATTGTCAAATGGCCTCCTTTATTCTAAAAGGAAGTGTCACGGTAGTACTACTCATAGGACTAATAGAGGCTTATCTGCAGGAAGCAGAGTGTAGTACTTTACGATGTTAGCTAGTAGCCTACATCCGAGTGGCATAATGCAACATTTACTAGACATTGAGAGTCTCTTACCTATGGAGGCAGAGTGTAATGTCATGTTTAATTAAGAGCAGCTTACTCACAGAGGCAAAGCTCGATGTAATCTTCTAAATATACGGGTTCTAAAAGGATACACCCTAAGACCTCCTGGTTCCAACAGGATACATCCTAAACCTCCAGGTTCAATGAATGATATTTCCTTAAACCTCCGGGTTCCATAAGAAAAAAAAAGTCAATAAACATCAAGATTCTAAGGTAAATTCCATATGACCTCCGAGTTCCACGGCAAAAGCCCATACAACCTACAAGTTCAAGAGCAAAAGTCCATACGACCTCCTGGTTCTAGGTCAAAGTACATACAACCTCCGGGTTCCTTGAAAAAAAAACGATAAAACCTCTGAGTTCCAAAGAACTCGTCTTCGAACTTACGAGTTTGAGGAGGAAATATCCCAAAACCTCCGGGTTTAAGGACAAAATGTCTCAAAATTTCACGAAACCTCCTGGTAGTAGAATACAACATTCTTCAAGAACTGATAGTTGCTTACCTCTGGGGGCATATTGCAATGCATTACACAATTGAGTATGGCCAAGAATCAATGGCAGAGTTCAATGACAGTTTCCACCCAGCAGGATCGAAAAGCATGGCGATAATATGACACTATTGATCCTTAAAGACAATAGGACGACAAGTCCAAGATATTGCCTCCGGGTATTAAGACGATGTGTCCAAGAGATAGCATATGGTTATCAAGAATCGGTTAGGTTACCTCAAGGTACCACGAAGACATATCCCAATATCGATCAGGTTACCTCCGGGTACCAAGACGACACGTTTCAAAATTGATCAAATTTACCTCTAGGTATCAGGACGATATTTCCATGGGACTAACTCTAGCAAATAGATGGCGAGCAAAACTCAAACGACACATGCTCAAGGTCTCCCTGCCGAAGCCAAGGTACGACCCCGATACAAGGAAAGAAGCTACATCATGAAAACGTCAGGGGGCAGGAAACATGCGAAACGCAATAAGGGAAACCAACAAGGAGTCAAATGAAAGTTATTTCCATCTATTCTGACTTCAGCAAAGACCGCGGTCTTCATAAAAGAGACATAATAGTTGCAAGTAATGAAAAACATGACAAGCAACAGCCCGTTAATAGCAAGTGCCTAGGCATGAAAAGAGACGACCAGGGAACTCTCAAGTAGGGGCAAGTCAAAACCTTGACTCGACTCATAAAGTCAGGGAATTCTCAAGAAAGAAGAATGCACTCACCTTCAGACCATAGGTCTCTCCTTCTAGGAAAGTGCCTCTCTCGCTCCAGGGTTATGACATTCATGTGCAACCCATGCGAATTTCAAGAAGCTAGTTGATAACACCAATATTTTACCTCTTTCCCTAAACATTTTAGTATGTTTTTTTAGTGTTATTAAGTAACTTTATGCATGAAAAGATATTTTTTTATTTGTAGTGTTTTGAATAATTTCAGGTCAAACTAAGCATTTTGGAGCATTATGAAGCTAATTAGAGCAACAACTAATTTATGGACAGTTTTCGGACATCAAATAGTTCATCCAAGATGAAGGTCGTTCCACCGTTGAATTTTGATGAAAATTGTACAGGAGCTATAGAATTTAGTTAGGTTTCAGATGAAAGTAGTTTCACATTATTAGAAGTAGTGGATCAAGAGTTATACAAAATAAACTGAAGATTGGTCCTGCTGGCTCGCAAATGAAGGATGCGTAGAAAGAATAGAACTAAATGTTAATGACTTTTGTTTCTATCAATTCTTTAACATACCAGAGTGGATGTCTTACAAGTCTTTTCAAGCCTAAGAAGTCAAGTGAAAGCACTTCTACAAAAAGCTCAAATTGAAAGGCCCGATTTTAACCTAATTAACTTAAAGTTGGACAAAGTCTATTTGTACTTGTTTTTATCCTTTATATTTCATATAATTGAATTGTTTTAGGTTATATTAGAGTCTCTTGGAGGCAGGGACGAGCCCTTCTCATCTCAAGACTTCATTGTTTCTTTCATTGTTTCAACAATAAAACTCGGTTTCGTCGTTCATCTCAATCTCTGATTGATTTAATGCTAACTAATCTTTGTTGCTGCGTGTTTTGCATGTTCAATCTTGAGTAGTTTGCTAGTTTGACAGTAGGTTATAACGAGTTCAGTATCTAGTTTTTTTAGGGATTCAATTCTATTAGGGTTTATCATTAACGTTATGACTTTTGCTCGTATTCAATGGTATATCACTTTCTTGGCCAGTTGGTGAGTAAATCTATAGTAGTATCCATTCCGAAAGCTTGACTTACTGCTGAAACTAGTACTTGGTGAGCAATTCTATTTAGGCAACGAAAGTGGATCGATCTCGAATTGTGAACAATCAATCATACACACATAGTTAATGCATAATTGTCTTCTACAAGGACTGTGCAGAAGTCGAGTCCCTTGGTTGTTAATTATTATCGTGCCTCGAACCTCAAAAGTGGAGAGGGTATAATTCTTGTTTGTGTTCTATAGCTAAGCTAAACAGTACCCGAAAGAGATCTCTTGCATGATAGGTTACGTTCTCTACGATTTTCTAATTGTCTAACGTTTATCTTTCTTTGATATTTTATTTGCTTTCAGTTCTCTTTTGTTTCTTTAATTCATTTAAAAATCAAAAGCCAAAAACCAAACCTTCTTTGTTTCTTCGTAGCTAATTCGAAAGTCCATAGATCCTTAATGCACTTCTCGCCCTTGTGGGATCGATACCTGAAGTACTAAAACTACGTTGCGCACTTGCAGCTGTAGTGTCGCGTTTTGGGTGAAACTTGGCATACATCAAGCTTTCTGACGCCGTCACCGGGGAATTGTTAGGTTTCTAAGGATTTCGATCTAGGATTAGTCTAGGAAAATTTTCTATTCTTTGCTTTTTCCGTTTAGTTTTAGGATTTCTTTTTTTTTCCTTTTTCTGAATTTTTCTTTTACAATTTACTTTTTCCTTTTGTGTCTCTTAAATTTCAAGAAATAAAATGAGGAATTTTGACTTCCTACCTAATGAGCCAACGAAATTTTGGAGCTACAGCCATCACAATCATCAAAATACCCACATAAAATAGAAGAAGAGCTGTACTTTCGAAGAAATCGATCATGGTTTCATTCAGAGGAAGATATCTATCAAACTCAACAAGAGTATGGTTGATTGCTAGGATCGAGTGTCAACCTACTATTGGTGAGTGTTTTGAAAGTCCCTTGCTACTGGAAAATTATCATCATCATCATCATCCATTCTAGCAAGCATGGGAAAAATCTCAGGAGAATCGAAGGAACTTCAATAACTATGAGTTCCCGAGATTTTCTGCACATGTGGTTCATTTTCAAAGCCACATTCTCACACCTTATCAGCCACGTTCAGAGCCTTGTCAAGCTCATAATCACGTGCTAATGAAGAATCTCAAGTGTACGACTGAAGACTTGGTGGTACAACTC
This sequence comes from Anastatica hierochuntica, assembly GCA_900406275.1. Lineage (NCBI taxonomy): Eukaryota > Viridiplantae > Streptophyta > Magnoliopsida > Brassicales > Brassicaceae > Anastatica > Anastatica hierochuntica. Next base: position 10,238 of record OVAN01010132.1, on the reverse strand, counting down.
ATTTGAAGATGAAAGAGAACAACACTACAGCTGTAGTGGTACAATTCATCGAAGATGAAAGAGAAGCTTGATAGCATGCACTTCGACCAAAGTAAGAAGTTTGGAGATCTTGAAGGTAAATTTAAGACCTTTTAAGACTCTTTAATTGCAGTACAAGATTCCATCAAGAGAAAATCCTTAGCCCATTCCGAAGAAGATCTTCAAATCAAAGAAACAGAACAAATCGAAGAAAATCAGATTGTGGCATTGAAAGGAAGAATGCTCATGCATCAAGAGGAGAACGTGGAGAATCTTATGTGTACTGATTCTAATGACATTATGATTCATTACTTCGAAGTCAATATGATTCGCAATGACCTTCTTATGAAAAACAAGAACCTAGACGGCGAAATTGGCGATTTCAGCATAAAAACCAATGAGATCAACACTCAACATAGAGATATCAAGCACTTCATCAAAATGGTGATGGAAAAAAGGATTATGATCCTCATATACTTCTTACTTTAGGAGAAAAGCATGATAGTTTGTACACTTACCTTGAAGAATATGAAGAAAAACGTGTAGAGATGACACTAGTTCTTACACGCTTTGAAGAAGTACCTCATGACCAGCACGGAGAACGTCCATCCATGGTGATTAAAGAGTTGGCAGCCACATTTTACCTCAACCATTGGTGTATCACGTGCCTTGGATGATGACCCCGACGATCGAAGTTACAAAATCGAGTTTAAAAACTCGGTTTGCTCACAAGCAAGAAGATATTTTCAGAACTGAAACTGGAGTTTTGGAGACATTAAGAGCTGTTATGAATGAGTCTAAATGGGGTACGAAGCTCATAAATATCATCAAGGATTCATTCTACTATGCAACATCTCCTCAATCTCTTCCAAGACGATTTCAGCGTCCGAAATCAATTCCATGGAGTCAACCAGAGTGGGAAACTATGAAACCCATTGAGATCTTTGTTGAATCATGGAATGCAAGTAAAGGGTGTGACGAAACCCTTATCCAGTCAACCTCATTATAAATAACTCAGGGGTTGAGCTAAAGACCTTAAACAAGCGCTTTATGGGTGGCAACCCATATGTTCTTCAAACTTTTGATTTTATTTTCATTCTTTTGATTTTTTGGATTTGATATTAGGATTAATTTTGTTTATATTGGATGTTAATTTGATTTGTAAAAATGTTTTTACTATTTTTGCAGTTGGTTTTTCGTAGGAAATCAATTCAGAACTGGAGAAATAGAAGAAAATTGCAATCCGAACACATTTGGATCGTTCGGACCATCAAGGACCATCCCACCGGTCCATGGAAGCTTTTGACCTGTCTACGGAAGAAAGAAGCCCATGACCTGGTTCCACGGATCAGCTACCATGGACCATCCGAGGAACATCACCCCCACGACCGGCCGTATGTTCCTCCTTGGTGAAAATCGGTGCTGCTGTCCACACCAACTTGTGCCAGCTACCTCCGCCCCCACGCCTCAGCCACCTCCAACACCGGTCCTTGATCCCCTTTCCACCGGCCGCCTGCCCATTCCCATGCCCCAACCGGTGTCACGACCCATGCGCCTCAAACGGCCATATCACTCCATGACCACCACCGGTCGCGGACATACCATGTCACCCTCCGGTCCTGCACCCTCTACCAGCCGGTCACACCCTTCACTGAGCCTTTACCCATCTCGACCATTCATTTCCCACATTCGACCAACTAATTTCCCATCCGAACACTCATTTGGCCAAGAAAAACCATCTGAACATCCATTTTTCGCATTTTCTTGGCCAGATCAAATACCAAACTCAAAATATTCAAGTACGAGTACCTAAACGACATCATATTCATCAAATTAAGATATTTGAAGGTTGGAACATTCAGAACAAAAAGAACACACTTGGAGCTTCAAGCATTCTCAAACCGAGCAATTTTTGCAACCAAGCCAAACTATATTCCCTAAGTAAGGAACTGACCAAACTTTATCCTGTACTTGATACATGTCATAAGGAGCATACTGAGACGTCAATTCACTCTTAAAGATCCTAAGACTCAAAGGCGAGGCTATGGAGACGATATTGCAAGAACTCGAACAATAAAGAAATTTTGAGAAGGAGTATCATTTTTGATATTAGCCAAGGTGTATCGTGACCATAATTAGAATTATTTTGAGGCTACAAAAGATTTGAGCAAGGCAGAGCCACACTTCAAGCACATTCAGAGGATCAAAAATTCAATCAAATGGACGAGGAACGCAAACAGAGTATCTCAAGAGCAATCTAAGCCAAACCAATTGTCACGCTTGAGCATCTTTCATCCAATATATCAATTAAAATGTGAATACTTCGCTGGCAAAGACGATCAAACGAATTTGGCTCAACGAAGGCATAAAACCGACGAATTCATCTTACTCAAAACTACTACCTAGGAGTTTAACCAAGTCTTACCATTGAAAATGCCAGGAAAAAGTGGTAAAAATATGAATAACTGCCCAAACGGTTTTGGAGGCGCTCACATTTCATTTCGGAGACCTCGATTGGCCAGAAACCGAAGAAAACACGACCAAAGCCAAAACAAGCTCTGCCAAGCGAACCAAGCTTTCTAATTGAATGTCCACCATTAAATAGCATATGGAGAAGGCAATTCTCAAGAAAAACTAGCCATGGAACGGTGCCGAATCAAAAACAGCCCGATTTTCCACCAAACGAGGCAAACCGAGCTTACCAGAAACTAAACAAGGCCAAAACATATAAAGTACAAGCTCTAGCCTTTTAAACTTTATTTTCACTTATAAAACATGCTATTTTGCAGTGGAGATTCATTTTAGTCGGAGCGTTCTTCACAGATTGCAAAACGGCCAAACGAGCAAAATTTCGGTTTACCGAAACACCAAATATGGCTTTACCTATCTTCAGTATTTCGACCAGTAGCTAATTGTTTCCTATTACCTATCTTTTTCATTAGTTTTTAGTACCTTCCTCACTTTATTTTATGCTGGGATGGTGTAAATTAAGTATGGGGGATTCTTATTGTTACTAATGCTTCTGTTTCTTTTTTTTTGGTTCTTTTTCTTAACTTTTGAGTCGTTTTAAAATTTTTCAAAATAAAAATGTTTTATTTAGTCAAAATCAGTCTGGAAACTATCTTACTTTGAGCTAACCATGTGACTAATGACTAGTGTCCCTAGTGTTTGTGTTTGACAGCAGTTTTACCGAACGGGATAGCCCAAATGGATCAGCTAATTGAGGCACCATATCACTTGATATTCATGTAATCCTTAGCTACTAAAACATTTAATGAACTTAATTTTCTCTTTTTGGGGCTTGGTATACATTGAATCGAATTCCTCTGCAGACAGAGCAAAATTAAGTTTATGCCTCCGCTCTTTCTTGTTTAATAAAAATCATCAAAAAAGATATGTATGCTTATTGTGAATTTCGGAACCAATAAACTTCGAATGTGCTTAAAAGAAAAGAAAAAAGAAAAACGAGATCAATAAAAAAATAAGATGATACCCTAGAAAATTAAGGAGAAGTTGATTCTCTGAGGTTGATTGAAAAAATAAAATGATACCCTAGAAAAAGAAGGAAAAACAGCCTCTAAGATGCATTTAAAAGTGAATAAAAAAGAGGAAAGGTATCGATTGTGGACTGAAATTGTTTAGGATTCTGTTTGAGTTTGAATATATGTGTTCTTTAATCAATATTTCTCGAAGAGACCAGACACTATAGATTTAGGGAGTAGTGATGGAAAACTTGGGTCACTCTTGTTGATTTTGGATGAATTGAGGGCGTTGGGTCACTCCAGAGTTATGAGATTCACGTGCAACCCATGGGAAATTCAAGAAACTAGCTGATAACACCAATATTTTATCACTTTTCCTAAACATTTTAGTACGTTTTCTTAGTTTTTTTAAGAAACTTTATGCATGAAAAGGTATTTTTCTTGTATTTTTAGTCTTTTGAATCATTTCAGGTCAAACTAAGCATTTTGGAGCATTATTGAGCTAATTGGTGCGAAAGCTAATTTCTAGGTAGTTTTTGAGCACCAGATAGATCATCCATGATGAAGGTTGTTCCCTCGTTGGATTTTGTTGAAATTTGGACATAAGCTATATAATTTAGTTAGCTTTCATATGTTAGTGGTTTCACATCATTAGGAGCAGTGAATAAAGAGTTATACAAAATAATCTTAAGACTGGTCATATTGGCTCGCGAATGAAGGATGCGTAGGAAGGATAGAACTAAATGATCACGAATTTTATTTTTATCAAGGCTTTAACACGACCAACTTGGATGTCTTACAAGTCTTTTCAAGCCCAAGAAGTCAAGTGAAATCTCTTCTAAAAATGCCCAAATTGAAAGGCTCTAAAGGCTCAATTTTAATCTAATTGACCTAAAGTGGGAGAAAGGCTATATATATACTTGTTTTTAGTCTTTAAATTTCATAGAGTTGCATTGTTTTAGGTCAGATTAGAGTCTCTAGAAGGCAGAGACTAGTCCTATGGGGTCGTGCCCTTCCCATCTCAAGACTTCACTGTTTCTTTCATCGTTTAAGCAATAAAAATTTGTTTCATCGTTCTTATCTATCTCTTATTGATTTAATGGTAACTTATCTTTGTTGCTGTTTGTTTTTCATGTTCAATATAGAGTATTTTTCTAGTTAGACAGTAGGTTATCATGAGCTGATGATCTAGTTTGTTTAGGGCTTCAATTCTATTAGGGTTTATCATTAACGTTATCACTTTTGCTTATATCCAATGGTATCTCACTTCCTAGGCTAGTTGGTGAGTATATCTATAGAGGTATCCATTCCTAAAGATTGACTTATCGCTGGAACTAGTATTTGGGTATCAATTCTATTTAGACAACGAAAATGGATCGATCTAGAATTGTGAACAAGCAATCATACACACATAGTTAATGCATACTTCTACAAGGATCGTGCGAAAGTCAAGTCCATTGGTTGTTAATTAGTATAGTGCCCCGAACCTCGAAAGTTGAGAGGGTATAATTCTGAGTTGTGTTATATATCTAAGCTAAATTGTACCCGAAAGTAGATCCCTTGTCTGCTAGTTTTTGTTTTCTACGATTTCATAATTGCCTAATGTTTTTCTTTCATTGATATTTTCTTTTCTTTCAGTTCTCTTTTGTTTATTTAATTCTTTTAAAAACCCAACCTTCTATGTTTCTTTTTAGATAATTTAAAAGTCCATAGATCCTTAGTACACTTCTCGTCCTTGTGGGATCGATACCTGAAGTACTACAACTACATTGTTCACTTGCAGTTGTAGTGTCGTGTTTTTGGTGAAACTTGACACACATCATTAGCTCAAGGACCTTCCCCGATTATACAATCATCAACTCTATATGTGTGATCCTCATCTCTCAGACCAAACACATGCCCACTGAAGCATGTCTATAGGTCTATCTACTTTGTTTCTCACCACGACATCATGTCCATAGGCCACATCGACGAGTATACTATCTGATCTAGGCCATGGGCCCTATAACAAACCAAGAATGTTCATTCATCCTCCAGGCGAACCGACGTCCTATTCGAAATTCATCAAGGAACCCTCTGCCATGGCTCAACTCTGGAAGTCGTATGAAGAAAATCATGTTATTTTCCGCCTTCAAACATGAAGCAGGAAAATAAGGGGCAAATTTTTTGGGATAATTTATCTACGAGCAAAAACCATCGGTTTAGACCGGGGCGTCGACCTCCGGCTTCTGGCTTCCGGCTTCTAGGCCAGACGTGTCCTCATGCCTCTAGATAAAAAGAAAGACTTCAAGATAAATATTAATATTCATATTTATCATAATAAGCTCGAATCCCTAAACCTACGAGAAAAAGGAAGATTTATATGGATATCCTCAAGGAAAAAGGAAATCCTAAAGAGAAAAAGAAATATTCCATTATCTAAGTATAAACATGATATTTTCTAATCTTAAAAGGAAGGTGCAATTTTTCTACAGTAAATAGGGGACTCCTAACCCTAAGAGGTGGATCTGATTCAATCATATTCCACTGTAATTCGTTCAACACAAAGGGATCCTATATCATCCTAAATCATCCAAATCAAAGGAACTCAACATAATAAACGAGTACCCTCTTTATAGTGAGATCCACCTTAACAAGGGTTCATGGAAAACCTTAGGAAACATGTTTTCCATGTCCTCCATGCAACCTCCATGAAGACACATCTTCAAGGGTCGTATGAACAACATGGGAGCACAAGGACATAAGTCTACAAGGGTCCTGGGCACTAAACCAGGAAGAAGGAAGGTCATTACATGCTAAAGCAATACGATTCCTTCAATTTATCACCAATTCGACCATATGCATAAGCTTATAGTAGCAAAAGCCAGAAGGATGAACCCGTAAGACCACCTTCATCGATATGCTCATATTATGCAGATCTACGTGATCAATACCAAAGAGATCAAGGTCTCTACTTGTTGTAGCACGCCTACAAGTCTACACAGTGGCATGCCACGACCCCATGCCCACAAGCAGGACGACACAACGACATCCTTACCACAAGTAGGAAGACACCATGCTCAAGAAGTATATAGACAAGTCTACCATCTGATCCACGCCATGCGCCCTCTAGATAATATGATTCCTATCAACCACAAGGCCATGTGCCACCTAGGCCACACGCCACCTATAACATGAATTATGAATGGCTTGATCCCTCACTAAAGGGTACGTAGAAAATCGCCACTGAAGGATGGAACTATAAATCCAAACACCTTCCACGGTGACGTACCCCAACACCCAGACGATGTCCTTGGTGGCAGGAACCACCATTTGGAGCAGGAAGACCATGCGGTCAACATTAGTATAATGACATTTTAGCCAGGGTAAGCATTACGAAAAGTTGTCCCCTTCTTCCTATCATTTCGTAGAGTTGAACACGGATCACATGTACCAAAAATTACATTAACAAGCTCAACGAGAACAGAAATCTCATGTGGAATAAAAGGGTAAAAGCTCGTAAGATATTGGGTTATATTTATTTGGTCTCGTTTCAATCTATTGGTTATAGGTAGATATCATATTCCTTGGCATGATATTTTTTAACTAACACCTTACGGCTTATATCTTGCTTTTGGCAAAATTGATATTCATGCAGTTTATCATCGTCTTTCCAAAAAATAAATACAATTTTCCACAAATACATTCTATCATATGAAAGGGCATACCAAGACTATAAACCAACTTATGTATCCCGTAATATATTTCAGCAGGCAAATTATCGGAATGTAAATACTCTTTTATCACATCATCCATGCATACTTCAGATAAGTTATGATATGTTCAATGTTCATCATTCTAACATCTAATTATAATTTAGAGTGTTATGCTCTACATCTATTATATAGTGGGTTATTTGCACCATGTAACATGTCATAGAATCATTTCGCATCTAAATCAGGTTTTGCAACAATATTATCATATGAGAATACAGTAGCCTCATGAAATGTATTTGTAACCATTTCATTAATCATATTGTGTTGATTATCCTCATGATGATAACTAGAAAGCTCAGAGTGATGGAGATCATGTATATATCAATATGTTCGACATTTTCTATTTAATGATGATAATTACTATTATTGCTACTAGCAACATTACTATAATACTTTTCTACATGTTGAAACAAAATAAAACAGTGTGGCATAAATCTTTTATTCAACAAATGCTTCCAGACAATTCCACAAGAACAAATCTTTTACGTTTAAATTTCTTATATGGACATAACATTTTACTGATGTCTAAAGAGATCATTAGATTTGAGGCATGTCGCATGAATATTTTAAGCTCTACGAGGAAATTTTTTATCACCAATCCCTTCGAATTTCTGTGTAACTACATCCATTGCTAGATTCTGTATAAATCACTGGAAGATACGTTAGTTTCTTTTTGTAGAGGGAAAGAAGATTTCTATTTGTGTTTTAGTTGAATGTTAGAGTTATCATTATAGTAAGAAACTGAAAAATTACATTGTATTTATGACAAAATTTAACCAACACTTTATGTCGAAAAACTTTGCTACTACTTAACATTAAAGAAGAAATGGAATATCGATATAAAGTTGCATTGTTAAATTACAGGTATACCCTTGAAAAAAGTTTTCACCTACTAAATTATTCGTGTCAGATTAGTCATTATTTTAATACGAAATGTTTCATTGTTAAATCTATAGAAAGAAAAAACGAATTAACGAAGATATGATTATTCGACTTAAATTCGTCAGCAAATTCATGATTTATATATAACGACGGCTCCAATTACTCGCAAAATGATATCACAAATTGAATGTTTTCATGTAATGTTAGGATTCATTTATTTGTGAGTCAAATAACCTCAGGTAAGCTTTCTGTACAAGTAAAACACATGTGAAGGTTTGAAAACCATCATGTGAAAATCTAATGGTGGTATATTTTTTGAAGACCAAGGCTCAAGTGAATAAACATATTAGAATATACTTATGACTCAAAAACAGAAAAAGAGAAAAGAAAAAACGAACTTAAGGATGCCTATTAAATGCATGATCTTTAATAGTGTACCTAGGATTTTAGTATAAGTTAAAAATGGTGAAATTTAGTAAATGAAAGGAAGCAAAAATTGGTTTGCAAGAAGGTGAGACTAGATCTTAGACAATTAATAGAGGAGATAAAGTGATCCAGATTCCATAAGGAAACAATTTGCATTGAATTTTGATCCTAGAGAAAGTAGTTATATCTATAGAGTTTTATTCCCAATGAGTACTTATAACACCCCCATTGCCATTTTTCGTATGTCTCAATGCATCTTTTCGGACTCGCAGGCCGATTATTTATGATGGTTCATTTATTGTCTTCACAAATCACCACACGATTTTTCTGCATGTTTTATCTTTACTAGGAGTGAATCCGCGCTATGCGCGGATCTTCTTTTATATATTATTTCTAAATATGAAATTTGTGGAATACAATATAATATTAAAAAATAATTCTATGAGTTAATATTGTATTATATTTTCTTTGTATTCTATATTCACGATTATACTAATTTTTCATTCATTGGTTCTCTACTGATGACTTGATCCATATATTTTTATTTCATCCCGATTTCAATAGTACACGATTTATGTTACACTTATTTTTCAATGTTTATCTATTTTCAATATAATATGTTTTTTCCATTGTTTTCATCAGCATTTTTATCATTTTCCTTGTTTTTTCTTTGCCTATTTGTTTTCTTATATTTTCTTTTCTCTTTTCGATAATTGTTCCTATATCTTTCTTAAAAAAAAAAATTCTTGCATTTTTGTAATTTTATTTTACTTTTACCTGTTTAAAAAAATATTTTAGTGTAATTTCTAAGCCTTTAAATTCTCTTGTTAATCAATTATTTATTCTAAATTTAGGTCGCTTGTTGTCACCAATATCAGTTCTTTCTTCCCCTCAAAAATTAAAATTTTTATTGAACATAATTAATCTTCATATAGTTACAATATTATCTTATTTTCATAATTTAGTTTTATTTAGAAAATAATATTTGTAAAATTATCATGTGAATATATTTAAGTGTATGAAGATGAAAAGTCAACAAAATTGTTGAAGAAATATTCAAACACCAATTAAATGTAACAAATTTAGTTTAACTATTTTTTAAAATGAAATATAATTAGTAAAAAGTGATGAGGTGTCATCTTATGGAGAGCTCTCTTCATTTTTTATAGTATAGATTCATACAATTTCATAAATCACTTCCCTGAAGGTCATCAATCCTATTACCGCTCTAGCATAAGCACATTTACCTATAGAGTTTTCAACCGAAAATATAAGTGCGGTTTGGTGTCATATGTAAATAAACCAACTATTTTAAAGTTACCTCACATAGCGCTATTACTCCATAAACAAAAGTATTACATTTTTCCTTGCTTAGAGAGCGCACTGCTCTCATTACACACCAGGATCGGCTCCCCATATGGTGTGAGTCATTGAATCCACACACTACAAGAAACAGGTCGATTTGCGAGGAAGGTTTTACTAGCAAATTCCTCGCAAATCACAATTTGCGAGGAATTTGCGAGTAAAACAGGCCGATCGCAACTCGCTTCTCTCAAACGATTTTCAGTCGCAAATTTGCGAGGAACACATTTACTCGCAAATTTGCGAGTAATTTGCGATTGTAAATTTGCGAGTAAACTGCGATTCAAAAACCTAGCAAAAGTTTGCGAGTGAT
>OVAN01010131.1:224-16081 GCA_900406275.1 Anastatica hierochuntica | reverse complement strand
GTAAATGAGTAATTAGAGTTATTTTAATTTATTAGATACATTTATTAAAATATCTAAAATATGTCTACTTTAAAAAATTACACATGAAAAGGCATATATCTTTCTTTTTTAAGAAGATAGATGTCTACATGATGTCTATTTTTTTCTTAGAATCTAAAAATTGCGAAAAAATAAAAAGAAAAAGACAAGAATAAAATGGCACTATATAGAAAATGAGAGTTTTTTGTTGGATGTCTATATATGGACCTAATTAATTATTTTTATGTGTTTATCTCACATAATTTTGATTTCCCTTGATAATATATCTCTTAGAATTGCAGTATTAAAACATGATTTTTGAATGTTTTCGTCGTGTGGTTGTGATTTTAAATAAGTTTTTGGGTCCAATTACATTATTTTGATGGGCCAGTTGATTAAATGTGTCCATAACTTATTGCAGCCCCAAATACACGCATGCAACTATGTGTGTATATATAACTAGGTGGTGGTCCGTGCGGATGATCGAGTACGACGATTTATGTAAAAATTGATCCTAAAAACAAAAATACCAATAATGTATATGTAATTAAATTTTATCTAAACAAAAGCTTGTATTTGTCAACCCTACAAAAGAAATAGAAACCACGAGTTAGGGTAAACCAAACGATGTAAAGATGAGCTCATTGATTTAAAAGAAAACACTGGTTCACAAACATGCTCATTGACCAAGATTAGTTCCATAATTGGACCCTCTGCCACTGAAACGTGTTTCAAAACCCATAACACCTTGACACATAGTTTCCAGTCTATTTCAGTCGACGTATTCGAGACATGATCAGTTGTAGGAGGAGACATGGTGGATGTTCGTATGTTAGTATTTATGAAGCTGGACAATTGAACTAAGATAAAGACAGAGAGTTTTTTTTTTAGGTTATAATTTTTTACAAAAGAAAATAAAAAAGTGAGGATTGAATTAAGATAAACACAAGTGATTTTTCTTTTATTTTGATAAATTCCATAATTTTGAATAGACTTAGTATAGTCTTTTACAAAAGATAAACCATTTTTTAAAGCATAAAATAATAGATAACCAATCAAAGGATGCCACATAAGCGAAAATCTACTTTTTAAAATTAAAAAATTAGAAACCGGTGAACTCCAGAATTGCGCATCGTCACCCGCAAATTATGTGAGCTCGCCATATATATCACCTAGTGACTTCTCATATAATATATATATAGATTGGAAGTTCTCTACAAATTATATATTATCTACTATTTAGTCACATTTCATGTGTGAGATTAAGAATGTTGGATAACCTTCAAAAGAAGACAAACTTAAGATGTCCTTAATCAAGTTGGATTAGGAATAAGATAAGTTTAATAGAATCCTAAGCAAATTAGGAGTTATCTAGTTCTAAGGTAAAAGGAAATTTGAATCCTATATATATGTTTTTTCCAGTTGTGAAAAACACATGAAAGAACATTAAGAGTTTTAGATTTTTGAGAGAGTTTTCTTTTAAGCTAAATAAAGAAAAGTTGTGCTTTATTCTCGTGCTCTGAGATACCTAAACAGAAAGTAAGAGATCTTGAATACTTGCTTTGTTAGATACAAAAACATAGCGTGAGAGACATAAGAAAAAGAGATATATAGCAGGTTTGAGTATTGAAGAAACTTGAATTGGTATCAAAGCTTGGAGGCAATCAATCTGAAAGCTTTGAAATCAAAATCAAGATACTATAAACCTATACACATCGCACTCGAGACATGGGAGATGACAATAATACACGTGCAAAGGAGTTTGCACCACCATCAATTTAATGTCCCGCCTTTCTAAACTCAACGAACTACATAGTATGGGCCATGAGGATGAAGATCTTGCTGAAGATATATAAGGTTTGGAGCACAATGGAACCCGGGATCGAAGATCTAGATAAAAACAATGTCGCCTTATGACTATTTTTTTCAACCCATACATGAGTCTCTTGTTATTCAAGTCGGTGAACAAGCAACATCTAAGGTATTTTTGATTCGATCAAGTCACAACATCTTGGAGCTGAACGTGTCAAGGAGGCACGATTACAAACATTTATGTCCAAGTTTGAAAGACTCATGATGAGAGATGTTGATACCATAGATAGATTTGCGGAAAAGCTATCAGAAATAGCTTCAAAATCGGCTTCTCTTGGACAAAACAATAGAAGAAAGAAAACTTGTGAAGAAGTTTCTTAATAGCCTACATAAAACTAAATATATTCAAATTGTTGCTTCCCTCGAGCAAGTCTTTCATTTGAAAACAATAAGCTTTGAAGATATCATTGAAAGATTAAAAGCCTATGAAGAAAGAGTGGTCGATGAAGATAATGCTGGAGAAAATCAAGTAAAGCTTTTGTATGCTAACTCCTATCATCAAAATTCATAACAAACTCGAGGGAGAGGTTGCGGCAGAGGAGGCTGTAGGTATAGAGGTAGGGGTAGAGGTAGGTTTAACTCGCAGGAGAAACCTGCACGTCAAACTGATCAAGGACAAGGTCAAGAAAAGGACAAGAAAGATAGATCAAAAACAATTTTCTACCGGTTTGACAAGAATGGTAACTTTGCCTCCGTATGTTCCGACATAATACAAAAAATACAAGAAGCAAACAAAGTTGAGATAGAAGAATCTCACCCAACACTTTATATGCATGAAGTTGTATTTTTGAACGAAGAAAAACTAATACTAAAGAACTACGAAACCAAGGAAGGTAAAGAAGGATTTTGGTATCTAGATAAAGGGGCAAACAATCATAAGAATGGTAATAAGGCTTACTTCTCCGAACTAAACAAGAATATCAAAGGTAAAGTAAAGTTTGGGGATGACTCTTTCGTGAAGATAAAAGGAAAAGGATCTATTCTGCTTTAAGCCAAGACGGGAGAAGAAAAGATTTCACCAACATATATTATATACTTGATCTTAAAAGCAACATTCTTAGCTTGAGACAAACTATGGAATTCGGGTGTGATGTAAGGATAAGATAAGACTATTTGATGGTTCACTATTCTAATGGTAGACTCCTGACAAGACTCACATGATCATCGAATGGACTCTATAAAACACAGCAGAAGATCAGCAAACCTATGTGTCTTAACTCAAGAATAGAAGATGAAACATGGAGATGGCATGCAAGATTAGAATACATAAGTTTTAAGACACTAAAAAAATATGTCTCAGAAAGAGATGGTTCATGGACTACCGAAGCTAAGAGACGAAACACGAATATGTGAATCTTGCTTGATTGGCAAGCAAGCTCGATATTCATTCCCAAAGACAGCCATATTTGAGCCTCTTAGCCACTCAAGTTGATACATGCTGACTTATGTGGCCTAATCTCGCCACTAACATTCGCAAATAACAAATATAAATTTGTTAAAATCGATGATTTCTCAAGATACATGTGGACGATTCTCATGAAAGAAAAAGAAGATGCATACGAGAGATTCAATGTTTTTAAACAACTTGTTTTGAAAGAATTCAAGAAAGAAATCATCACTCTAAAGAGTGATAGTGTTGGTGAATTCACGTCAAAGGAGTTTAATTATTTCTGCAATAAGACAGAAATCAAAAGACATCTCATGACACCTTATACACCGCAACAAAACGGGGTAGTAGAAAGGAGGAATCAGACACTAATGAAGATGAGAAGAAGTACTCTTAAACCCATGAAGGTACCGAATTTCCTATGAGGAGAAGCAGTTCGACATTTATGTTATATTATCAATAAAATGTCAACACAAGCTCTTGTAAATACGATACCTTATGGAAGCTTAAGAGAAAAGAAACCAAACCTTGATCATCTAGTTTTCGGTTGCTTGACCTACACGAATATTGAAGCTACTCATCTCAAGAAATCGGATGATAGATCACAAACACATGTTCATCTTGGAATCGAGCCAAGAATCAAGGCTTACATACTCCAAAATTCAACAAAACGAAAGATAGTGGTAAGTAGAGATGTATTGTTTGATGAAAACACGATTTGGAACTGGAATAGAGATACAAACGGACCGAGCAGGGATCCTCGTATGTTCTACATGAGATGGGGTGAGGTGATAGACACTGGAGAAGGACCCGTGGTTGTGAATAATGATGAACATGAAGATCAAAATCCTAACGAAACCGAAAGTGATGATGCCAACGATGATCATGAGTTTGATAATGATTAAAACGCGGATGATGATTAGTCGCAACAACAATAACGACAACAGCTACAACAACCGCAAACCCTGCAAAGATCAACCCATGTAGTAACTCAATCAAATTATCTACACGACGATGTACTTCAGGTTGCGTTGGAGTGAAAAACTCTTGCTATCAACTGACAACGAATAGAGTGAAGAAGCAAAAGTCTTGTTCAAGTTTAGACAAGCAAGCAAAGAAGAAGTCGATTCGATTAATAAAAACAAAACTTGGTTGTTGGTAGATAAGCCAAGTGGGGCGAAATAATAGATTTGAAATGGATCTTCAAGGTCAAGAAGAATGTTGAAGGTACAATTAACAAGTACAAAGCTTTACTTGTTGCTAAAGGCTATGCGCAAGAATCTTGAGTTGATTGTGATGAAGTCTTCGCTCTAGTAGCTCGACCTTAGACGATAAGATTTCTAATAGCATTGGCAACTTACACGATTAGGTAATATACCACATGGATGTAACGACGACATTTTACATGGAGAGTTAAAAGAAGATGTATACGTCGAACAAACAGAGAATTTTGAAGTAAAAGGTGAAGAGCAAAGGTGTATAAGCTTTCAAAATCTTTATACGAATTGAAACAAAGTCCTAGAGCGTAGAATACAAAGCTGAATCAGATCTTGAAGGAAATGAGTTTCGAAAAGTGTTCGAAAGAGAATTTAGTTTATCGCAAGCAAGAAGGCAAACCTTTTTTTTGATTATTTCTATTTATGCTGATGATTTATTCATAACAAGAAACAACTTGAAAGGAATAAGTGGTTTCAAGAAGGGAATGGCATCTAAGTTTGAGATGTCTGATCTTGGAAAACTTACTTATTACTTTGGCATTGAGGTTCATCAAGGAGAAGATGAAATTGAAATTAAACAAGAAACCTATACAAGAAGGATCTTAAAACAAGCTTGATTAGAAGATCGTAATCCTACAAAAATTTCTATGCATTTCGTTTTAAAAATTGAATGCTTAAGATACTTTCTCCACACGCGACCATACTTGGCTTTTTCAATAGGAGTAGCCGGTCGATACATGCAACATCCACACAAGTCGCATGAAGAAGAAATGAAGCAAATCCTTTGATACTTTAAGGGATCAATGACTTTCGGTTTGAAGTATAGTCTCAATGGATCCAAGAAGCTTATAGGTTTCAGCAATAACAACCATAATATTGATCAAGTTGATGGAAGAAGCACTACGTGATACATTTTCTACTTTAGATCATCGCCGATCACGTGGTGCTCCCAAAAACAGAGTACGGTGGCTCTGTCATTTTGCAAAGCTGAATTTTTTGCTACAACAGAAGCGTCAGGACAAGTAATATGGCTTCAAGACATCCTAAGTGAGATCATAGGGTGGAAGACAAAGCAAATCACTATCAAGATTCGGCGATTGCACTAACAATAAATCCCATGTTTCATGGAGAAGTAAACACATACACAAACATTACCATGTCATACCGAATGCATTGAGAAAGAACTTGTTGACGTGGAACATGTGTCGGGAATCGAACAAAAGACTGATATCTTAACAAAGGCTTTGGCCAGAATCAAGTTCGAAGAAATGAGAAGCTTAATTGGGATGCAAGATATGTCAAGAACAATATTGAAGCTTCAAAAGGAGATTGTTGGATAAGCTTCAAAAGAAGATAAATTTAAAATGTCCTTAATCAAGTTGGACTAGGAATAAAATAAGTTAGTAGAATCCTAAAATAAGTTTATATGTTTGTAGAGTTGTGGAAAACACATGAAACAAAATTATGAGCTTTAGATTATTGGGAGAGTTTTCGTTTAAGTTAAATAAAGAAAAGATGTTCTTTATGTTGGATAATCTTCAAGCACCTTAGAAAATAAGTTATCCTTAAAGGAATTAGGAAAATGATAAAACTATTCCTAATAGAATTGGGAGTTATCTAGTTCTAGCAAATAAAGAAAATAAATTTAGGAAAAAGAAATCTTAAACCTAAAGGAAATAGAAAAATCTTTGAAAAGGAAAACTAGGACCTATAAATATGGTTGTTGAGCTGTGACAAAACCTTAAGAGAGATTTAGAGAAAAGTGTTTAGCTTTGAGAGATTTTATAAACCTAATAAAGAGAGTTATTCTTTATATTTTTGTCTTGAATGTCTTTGTTCATAAGAACAGTCGATCTTGTCGGAACAAGTCGAACCTGTTAGAACAATTTTTGGTATTGGAGCTTGAGTTATAAGCTTTTGATAATCGAATAACATTCGAGCTATGGTTGATTCGAAACTGACGATGAAGACAACATAAACTGTGTCATCCACAGTTGTTTTTCCCATTCTTACCTCGTCAAACTACACTGTTTGGGCGATGATGATAAAAGTTTTGTTACGTGTTCACAAGGTTTGGGAGTCGATAGAGCCTAGATCAGACAATGAAGAGAAGAGTGATGTCGCAACAGCTCTTCTCTTTCAATCGATTCCCGAGAACTTGATCTTGAAAGTTGGCAAGCAAGGCACCCCGAGAGAGATATGGGAAGCCATCAAGTCACGGAACCTTTGTGCAGAATGCGTGAAAGAGGCCCGTCTTCAAACCTTAATTTCAGAATTCGATCGCCTAAGGATGAAGGACATTAACTCCTTCGATGTCTTCACGGGTAAGCTATATGAGCTTGCTTCAAAATCTGCGTCTTTAGGACAATCTTTTGAATAGCCAAAGCTAGTAAAGAAATTTCTGAATAGTTACCTCGTGGAAAGTATATTCATATCATTGCTTCTCTTGAAAAAGTTCTAGATTTGAACAAAACTGTTTTTGAAGATACTGTTAGGCGACTTAAAGCATACGAGGAGCGTATAGTGGATGAAGACACGAAAGAACCACAAGGTAACCTCCTGTTTTTAAACGCTGATAATTCTAACAACCAAAATAGGTTTGAAACCACGAAAGGTCATGGAAGAGAGAGAGGTCGCGGACGAGGAAGAGGAAGGGGATGAGGCAGAGGTGATTCGCAAAACAAGGAGAGAAAGGACAAATCTCATATTGTTTGTTTCCGATGTGATAAACCAGGACACTTTGCCTCGATTTGTCTAGAAAAAAAAACAATCAAGAGCTAAATAAGGTTGATACAGAAGAAGCAGATGCAACCTTATAATTGCATGAGATTGTCTATCTCAATGAAGAAAAGGTGTTGCCAAGGATGTTTGAGACAAACAAAGGAGAAGATGGAATATGGTACTTGGATGATGGTGTTAGCAATCACATGACCGGGGAGAGGTCACTCTTCTCTGAGCTAAACGAGAATATTAGAGGAAAGGTGATGTTCGGCGATGGCTCATGTGTTAGTATCGACGGAAGGGGTCGATTCTCTTTGAAGCAAAAAACAGGATAACATGAACTCTTTACAGACAACTACTGTATTCGAGAACTAAAGACTAACATATTAAGCCTTGGTCAAGCCACAGATAAGATGTGACGTTAGGATGAGAAAGTGATTACTTAACACTAAAGAATCCTAGTGTAAGACTACTAGTAAAATTGTTAAGGACTCCTAACCGTCCCTACAAAATATGTCTCAAAGTTGGTAAATCAGCCTGTTTACAAGAAAAAATCGACAATGAGTCTTGGAGAATCCTAGTGTAAGGCTTGGACAAATCAGCTTCAAAACCATAAGATCTATGGCAGCTCAAAAGATTGTAGAAGGAGACCAAATTGAAGTAGAGCATGTACCTGTCGAAGACCAACGCGTAGACATCTTAACAAACGCCCTAGCAAGAATCAAGTTCAAGGAATCGAGAAGCTTGATCGAAGTTCAAGATTTCTCAAAAGATGACTTGAAACTTAAGGGGGTGAATGTTTGATAATCTTCAGGGGTGAATGTTAGATAATCTTCAAGCACCTTAGAAAATAAGTTATCCTTAAAAGAATTAGGATGATGACAAAACTATTCCTAATAGAATTGGGAGTTATTTAGTTCTAAGAAATAAAGAAAATAAGTTTAGTAAAAGAAAATCCCAAATCTAAAGAAAATAAGAAAGTCTTAGAAAATGAAAACTAGAACCTATAAATATGGTTGTTGAGTTGTGACAAACCATAAGAGAGATTAAGAGAAATGTGTTTAACTTTGAGAGAGATTTTCTAAACCTAACAAAGAGTTATTTTTATATCTTTTTGTCTTGAGTCTCTTTATTCATAAGAACAGTCGATCATGTTGAAACAAGTCGAACCTGTTAGAACAATACTTTATTCTTCTTCTGCGATACATAAACAGAAAATTAAGAGAGCGTGAGAGACGTAAGAACAGATAGATATATAGTTGCAGGTTTGAGTATTGAGGAAACTTGCCTTTTGGGCTATTTCCAACATCTCATACATCAAAAAGGTAAGACGATGATAAAATTTCGCTGTATATGCATCCATTATAACTTTTTGCCTTTTACTATATCATAATGTGAAAATTTAAATAAAAAAAGTGAAAATTTTAGGCGAGTTTTATATCAAGAAAATCGTGACATAAATAACTTTTTTCAACCTTGAAGATTCGAACTATTATGTGAATAGCCGACAACTGAAGAGAGTGATAATGCATCATGTAATTAAATAGAGTAGGGTAATTACAATTAAGGAATCAATCGTTTTCGCTTCATTAATCACACAATTAATCTAGACTTTACACGTGTGCCCATCTCATACCCATGATCACACACATTGACATTAACATTGACTCCAGATTACTATAACGAATATGCTGCTAAAAAGTTTCAACATGTTCATTCCTGAGTCAGCTCGTTGTGGTTGTAATATAGTATGACCTAGTCAGTAATTGGCATAAATGATTCTACTTCTTATTAGACAAAAACCTATCTGACTTGTTATATTTTTTGTAAATTTGAATTAGTTGAATACATGATGTTTTTTGATAAAATAAATTTTATGATGTTAAAACGAACTTGAGGTGTGAACTAATTCATTACATGATTTATAGGTTGTGTGGGAGTAAGACATTTTTTTTTATTTGTTGAGAAATTTAAAGCAAAAAGAGAATCTATGTTTACTGTGTAAAACACTGTAACTTTGGTAGTTATATAGGAGTTTCATACGTTTATCACTTAAACATAATTTGGCTCCTTTACAAAAAATTTAAATTTTGGTTTTGACTTAATTATGTAAAATTTGGCTCTAAAAATTTGCCTCCAAAAAGTTTTGGTGGTTTTAAGCCATTAATTAACATTTTTGCTTTTTAACATCTATTTAATGAATTTTAGTTGCAAGATTAATGATTTAAGCAAGTTTTAGTTGCATAATTAATGTTTCTTAATTCTTGTGCTTTTAGCCAAAATCTCTTATAAAAAAAAACAGAGGGAGTATGTTTCTGTTCAATAATGTGGGAGTATAGGATTAGATAAAATAGACAGAATGATAGGATTAATAATAAAGTTTAATGATCGGTAGAAGAAAATCTCACCTAAATATTCGGTAGATATTAATCGCGATGCCAACCCTTTGATTAGTGTTGCCACATAATTAAGTGGAGAGAGAGATGAGAGATGAGAGTAAGGGCTGACTTTCTACAGAAGCAATGTAGAATGAGTTAATGCACTTCGTTGTTGTCTCTATTGACTCTTTTCCCCTAAAAATCAAAAGCCTTTTTTTATGGATCAGCAGCCACATAAGAGGATTCTTTTTTCAATCTTTAAACCTGGGTTTAACCCTTTTTTTTCAATCTTTTTCTGTCAATTTTATAGCTATTCAGAACTTTTTCAAGGGTAATTATAGGTTAAAAATAAACAAAACAGAGGTTCATATGATAAAGGTTTAAAAATATATGTAATTTTTTAAAAAAAACTATGAAAGTGTAACTCACACGCAAGTGCTTGTTTCGGACTGAATATGTGTGTATGTATGCCTTTTGTTCCCATGCATATAGATCCAAAGAATGACCCATATGAGTCGAATGATATGACCAAGACGCTTGTCTTTCTCATAAACATCCAAATGATTTAGCAAAAACCTCTCTTGTATAAGCAAACAAAAATAAAGAACTAAAGAGATAGGTTCTACAAAAGAGAGAAAGGAAGACTATTTTCAACTCCCAAAGTGAGATTTTTATAAGAAGGCCCTCTTTGCAAAAAAAAAAGAAGGAAAGAAAAAAATCTTAGACTCGTACTAGTTACTATATAGCTTAGTAACACAATATATATAGTAGGGAGGGACAAAGAAGAAGAAGAGGAGACGATAAAGAGCGTGTGAGTGTGAATATGGGTAGACAACCTTGTTCCGAGAAGATTGAGGTGAAGAAAGGACCATGGACTCCCGAAGAAGACATTATCTTGGTCTCTTATATCCAACAACATGGCCCTGGAAACTGGAGATCTGTTCCTACAAATACTGGTCTTGATGATCTTCATTCACTCTATAGCTAGCTAGCTCCTTCTTCTCTATATCTCTCTCTTATTAGCTTCCATATATTTAATGTTTATACGCGCGTGTGTGTGTGTTTTAGGTTTGCTAAGGTGTAGCAAGAGTTGCAGACTTAGATGGACTAATTACCTTCGTCCCGGGATCAAAAGAGGAAATTTCACTCAACCCGAAGAGAAAATGATCATCCACCTCCAAGCTCTTTTGGGTAATAGGTACTTGAAAATACTTCTTATATTCCTTTTTTATAATTTATGATGATGGATTCATGATGATCTCCAATATCTCTGTTTGTTGATGTCACATAATCTCCAAATATATTATTTACTAGTCTTTTATTTGTTTCTTGATTTAAATGTTGAATATGGTCTTTGAAAATATAAGATGGGCAGCCATAGCATCATATCTACCTCAGAGGACGGACAACGATATCAAGAACTATTGGAACACTCATCTCAAAAAGAAACTCAAGATGAAGCTTCAAAACGGTGTTAGCAACGAGGACAACACAAATGTAGCGAGTGAGATGTCGTCTTGTAATAATAACAACAATAGATATTACAACAACAAAAGGATCCCCAACAAAGGCCAATGGGAGAAAAAGCTTCAAACAGATATTAACATGGCCAAAAAAGCTTTATTCCAAGCCTTATCATTTGACCAACCATCTTCATCTATCACTCCCGATCTCGACTCAACAAAACGTCATCATCATCATCATCATCATTCTACGACCACTTATGCCTCAAGCACAGAGAACATCTCTAAGTTACTCCAGAACTGGACAAGCACATCTTCTTCAAGGCCTAATACTTCTTCATTTTCTATCAACAGGAGCACAAGCACTGGTGAAGGTGGAGTCTTTGATCATCACTCTTTGTTCTCATCGAACTCCGAATCTGGATCAGTTGATGAGAAGATGAATTTGGTGTCGGAGACAAGCATGTTCCAATGCGAGAGCAAACCAGACAGTGACATGAAAGCTACTATTACTACTACTAATGATCAAGGCTCGCTGTCACTGATCGAGAAATGGTTGTTTGATGATCAAAGCTTGGTTCAGTGTGGTACTGATAAAGAAGTTCTCATTGACGTGTCTTTAGATCATAAAAATAATGACAGTTAACAGCTGTCAAACTTTGTTCCAAGGGAAAAAAAACGTGTAACAACTCTATACGTTTACCTTTTTTAAATCTCGTCTTTATGATTTTTAGTTAAGATTTTATTCTGCTGTGTGGCTTGCTTATTGTCAAGCCTTTGAAAGATGAAAACTGTGAATTCTGATATACTTTTATTTTATACATTAAGCAGTAGTTCAATAAATTAAGCTGCTCTAGTTTTCGATATTATGTTTTCTTAATCAGTAGGATTTGAAATTTGTATCTATCCATTATTACCTGTGATGGGTGATATAGCATATCAAAGTTAAGCAAGGATTAACTTATTTTATATGAACTCTTTTCTTCTACTAAACTGCATTCTATTTAAATTGCAAATTTGAGATCAAATAGTTTGAAAGAGCGTGAAAAGTACAAATTACAAGTTTAATTAAGTATTTATAAACCTATCTCATGGTCTCCAAATAGTTCGGGCAAGTCCTCCGACCACCCATCTCCTATTTGCTGACGGCCGTTTGTTTTCCTGTAAAGCAAATGAAGTCCACAGTAGGAAAATTATTGATTTGATATGCTTGTATGGCGAAGCTTCAGGCCAACAGATTAATATGTCTAAATATTCAGTCATGTTTGGGTCCGACATTCCAACACATGAAAGAGTGAAGATCAAGGCAGTCCTGGAGTTCACCAAAAAAGGTAGAATTGGGACTTACCTAGGTCTCCCAGAAAAAATTCATGGGTATAAATTCCAAGTTTTCGCTTTTGTCAGAGACCGCCTCCATTCAAGGATAAACATTTGGTCAACTAAATTTCTCTTTAAAGGAGGAAAAGAGATCCTGATTAAATATGTATGACAAGCTCTCCCGACATATGTAATGACATGCTATCTACTACCTAAAGCAATCTACTCCAAACTTAGGAGCGCAATAGGCAATTTTTGATGGAGCTCTAAAGCGGATAGCCGAGGGATCCATTGACCATCTTGGGATAAATTTTTCACTAAAGGGCTTGGCTTTACAACATTTAAGGATTTTAATTGAGCACTACTGGCAAAATAATTATGGTGTTTGATCCGTTTCCCGAATTCCCTTCTAAGAGGGGTACTAAGAGGCCGCTATTCAAAATATTGTAGTCCCCTCCCCTAGATGTTCAGACATCTAACCAGCCATTTTACAGATGGAGAAGATATTATGACGGCAAAACCCATGCTTTGTTCAAGTCCATGAAATTTCATTGGGTCCGGAATAGATACTAAAGTCTGTAAGGAACCTGGGATCCTTGTCACCCCTGCAAGACCACCGGGAAATTCAAGGGATGAGAGAGACCCTCAGCTATATGTCATTGATTTAATAGACCCTATGACTAAGTTGTGGAAGGAGGACTACCTCAAGGAGTTGTTTATGAGGAAGATATACCTCAGATTCTAAGATATACCTCATATTCTAAGTGTTCGACAGTCGAAGAACTTCTCTAGAGATGAATACAGTTGAACCCTTATAGTGTCTGGAAACTATATTGTTCGCTCAGGATACTGGATCACGAGAGATATCTTGCCTTGCTTGTAACCCCTTCTTCTCAGGGACCATCAATGGAAATACTTTTGAAACAAGCTTATAAACTTCAAACCACATGAAAACTCAAACACTTTGTGTGGTAATGCTTATCTAGATGTCTGACTACCTGTCAAAGATTATTTCTCACACACGTTGGATGTTAGCAAACTTCCCTAATATGTGGCGCAGAGGAAGAAATAATAACCCATCTCCTGTTTGATTGACATCATGCTCGACAAGTATGGGCTATAGCTCACATTCCTTCAGCCCCTTCCTTATTTCCTCGAACTTCCATATGCTATAATTTTGACTACTTATTCTAGAAGGCAAAGGAAATAGGGACCAGTGATGAAGTATTACATATCGTCCCATGGTTGGTCTAGTTTATTTGGAAGGCTAGAAACAAGATCATTTTTGAGAATGTAAGGGGAATGCTCAAGACATTATTTCTCACACTATTCAAGAGGCTCGATAGTGGAGGCAAGCTAATTACCCTGAGGATGATAATGGGCACGTAGAGAATCCAACACCCCGGTCTACCCAAGAACCAGTTACCTCGGTGCAAGGGCTAGTATGTTACAAAGATGGGTCTTGGTGTTTGTTAGATCGTAGATGTAGCCTTGGATGGGCTCTTTCCGAAAACGACAACCTTGTGAGACATGATCATAAAAGTGAGCACACCATCGTCTCCCCTCTTCACATAGAGCTTGTAGACCTTATGTGAGCCATGGAATGTATGATCTCTACACCTATGACATAAGTGTCTCTTGCTACGGATTGTACATGATTGCTCTCGTTGGTATACACTCCATCTGACTGGTCATACTTTTCGGCTGAGATGGATGCTTTTCAAAGACTTAAATGTATTTTCCCATGCTTTAGTATGTTTTATGTTTCTCTTGTTTTAAACGTTCGAGCCGATAACCTTTCCAAAGATGCAAGGTTCAATGGATCAAACTCTATTCATGTAAGCCCCACGGTTTTTACTCGGCTTTCCCTAGAGGGAAGTGTATTACCAGAAGCTTAATGAAATAAGATTCGTTGACAAAAAAGTATTCATAAACCTTAGTGAAATCTACAACCCAATCAATCACTATAATTCCATTTCTTGAAGCTTTGAGTCGGTTTAATTGGGTTTCTTTCTCTAGAATCATTTCAAAATATGCGTCTATTTTCTTTTGACAAGAAGAAATTATATTCATCTTCCACTATAACATCATGCTCATTCTCATTGGGCAAAGGATGTCTCCCAGCTTCGCTAGGTTGGTGTTTGTAAGTTTCACTGCTTGAAAGGCTTCAAGAAATTGATCATCTTCTGAGGATTATTGTTTTTCTCAAACATGATAGTTGTTGATGGAGTAGGCATGATATTATTTCTCTAGTAGATTGGAAGGCTTTAATAATTACACAATTATATCAACTTTGATATACAATTTTAGTTATTATATCTTCCTAGATTCAATTCTTCTTCGAAACACTCCAATCTCTCACTTAATCAATCAAAGATGGTGCTATGCTTTAGGCCCATTAGAAAAACTGAGGAGCGAACTAGTCAATAACTACACTCCCCCTAGAAGGATTAATCCTCCCAATTATAAAAAACATTAATATATATTTGATATTAGAGTCGTGCTATTTAGTGAAAAGAAAAGAGTGGTGTTATTTAACTAGTTGATTATTCAATAAGAGTCTAAATGGTGACGGCGGTTTTGAGAGTGTCAGAAAAATGGATTTAAATTGCGGTACAGTTTAACTGCAGTATGTGCAAAATGCGGGTCAAGTGCTGTTAGTGCAGAAGAAGCGATGCAAAATAATGTTTGATTGGCAAAAGCAATTTACAGTGCGAAATAAATGTGTTGACTGGTTAAAAAAATCGTTTGTGTGAAATAAAAATAATGTAGAAAAAAATCTATTTATACAACTAGTATAACTAAATGAATTAATATTTTTCAATTTGTATCATTAATTTTTTATAAGTATAATGAATGTAATATATAAATTGAAATTTTAAATAAAAACGTTAAATAGTAAAAAAAGACAAGTTGTGCAAGAAATATATTATTGATATACATATAATGATATGTCAATTGTTTGATTCATTTGGTTCTCAGTTTGATATCAATTCAATAGGTTCTTGTAATTCATGACCATTTCAGTTGTTTGATAATTTAGTTCGGATTTCAGTTTAACTAATATTGGAAAGATTAAAAGAATTTTTTAAATAAGATTTTATTATTTGATGATTAGTATATTAGAAACAATATTTATTTATTTTAAGTATATTTTACATAATTAAGTAGGATTATTAAAATTATAGTTCGCTGATATAAAAAATAAAAATTTTCTTACTTTTAGAAAAAGTGTACGAGTTTTTACTTTAAACAAAATAAAATGTGGTAAGATTATTTCTTACATACATATATATAGAAAATATTTTTAAATTAAAAAAAAAGAAAAAACTATTCACTTTTTGGTGAAGTGCGATTTCTTTGGAAACCGACCTTTGTATGTAGCGGGTAAAATTTTGTATTTATTAGTCAGTAATTTCTAAACCTTAAGAACCACGCACGGATTTTTATTCTTCTTTTTCTTTAAACTAGGGGAAGTTCCGCG
>OVAN01010130.1:0-16085 GCA_900406275.1 Anastatica hierochuntica | reverse complement strand
GAATCCCCTTTGTGAGAACCCTAAACCCAACGGTTAAACTACTCACTCATGAACTAAGCTTCTCAATCGAAGAACTAAGATGCTTCTTCTCCCTAGGATCCAAACTCAATCTCTCTGCTCTCCAAGTCTCAAAAACTCAGAAAAATTGCATAATGAAAAGAGAAACTCGAGTCTAAGTCCTTTAGGTGAAATCCGGTCTGAAATAAGTTCGATCTGGTTCTTCGTAACATCGGTCCGAAAATCGGGACAGGGATCGATCGATCCTTGTCTGGATCGGTCAATCTGTGCCCAAAATTCTGGGTATTTTACCAGCTTTGCGCGAACATTTCCTTCGAGGCTTGAAATCCATCCAAAATGCTTCCTTTTCTCACATTCAAGCTCGGATCCTGTAAAAACAACAAAGAACACAGAACTGCGCCAAAACAATCCGAATACATACTAAAAACCATAGATCTCGAATGAAAATCGTACTAAAAACCTACTAAAAAACTGACACATCACTACTGCATGGGCAGGAAAATTCGCAGGTCGTAGTGGATCACCAACAATCATTCTCGAAGCAGTTGCAGATTATTATCTATGGATATGGCATGCCTATTTTGGTAAGCCAAGCAGCAACAACGACATCAATGTTTTCAAGTCATCTAATCTATTTTCAAATCTTGCTCAAGGTACCGCTCCTCCGGCTAATTATGTTATCCAAGAGAAAGAGTATAATATGAGTTATTATTTAGCTGATGACATTTATCCAAAATGGACAACCATTTTCCAAACCATAAGCGATCCACGAGGTCCAAAAAAAAATTGTTTGCATCAAGACAAGAAGCATGCCAGAAATATGTTGAACGGGCGTTTGGAGTTCTACAATCTAAATTTGCTATTATTGCAGGATCTTCACGTTACTGGAAGAAACAAGTATTGCATGGTATAATGACAGCATGCATTATAATGCATCACATGATAATCGAAGATGAACGTGATATCAATGCACCAATTAGAGATGCAAGACCAGCGCCGCAAGCAATCGTTGAAATGGCACTAAATGAAGATAGTCGGTTTCAACAATTTTTAGCTCGTAGTATCCAAATAAAAAAGTAAAGAGACTCATTTATCTTTCGAAAGGCATTGATCGATCACATATGAGAACATTTTTGAAATAATAGTATTGAGTTGATAAATATTCTATATGTAATTTTATAATTTAGATTGTGTATGTTTTATTATTATTTATATGTATTTTATTATTATATAACATTTATTTGGTAAGTTTATGTGTAATATTTATTATTCTAAAAATTTAATTTACTTATGAAAGTTTTGTGATGATAATTAAATATTATAATAATTGAGGACTAGAATGTAAAATACAAACAATTTTAGATATAAATTTGAGGTTTTTTTTGGAGCATTTGGCATAGGGGTGGGTAGAGGTAGGTAGGGGTGGGTAGGGGTGGACAAAATACCCGAACCCGAAAATCTGAACCGAACCCGGCCAGAATAAAATAGCACCGAACCCGAACCAAAATTAATAAAAAAATCCGAATGGATCCTAAACTTCAATACCCGAAAATAGAACCCGAACCTGACCCGAACCGAAATATTTCGGATCCTCAAAAATATCCGAACTATAATTATATATGTAAATATATTAGCTATTATTAGATCTAATATCCAATATAAATGCTAAAGTACATAATTTTTTCGAAATATCTAGAAAAATAGCCTAAATATATGAGTTATCTAAAAATATTGAAAATATATGTAAAAGTATTTGAAACAATATCTAAAAGTATTAGAAATACCATAAATACTTGAAATATATATCGTTTCCGTATCAAAAAGGCCGAGTCAAACCCATTTTCATGTTAATTTTAGATGTTTTTCATACATTATTTAAATTTTATGTTGTATATTATTTTATTTTTGAGGTACTTTTGTTATATTAAAATTTTCAAAGTTTTTTAATGTAATTTATACGGGTACCCGAACCGAAACCGATAGGATCCAAACCGAACCCGAACTGAAATTTGTAAATACCCGAATGGGTCTTAAACTTCAAAACCCGAAACCCGAATAAACCTGAACCGAATCCGAACGGGTACCCGAACGCCCAAAAAAATAATCGGACCCGAAGAATTGAACCAAACGAAACCTGACCCGAAAAAATGGTACCGAACCCGAACTCAAACCGATAAAATACCCGAATGGATCCTAAACTTCAATATCCTAAGAATTGAACCCGAATCTGAACTGAACCGAAATATTTCGGGTACCCAAAAATACCCGAACTACAGTAATAAACTTTAATATATTAATTATTTTTATATTTGATAACCAAATATATAAAAAACAATCAAAAAAATATACGAACCGAAAAATACATAAAAATATCTGAAAATAGTAGTAAATACCGAAAATTTTCGGAAAGCCTACCGATTTTTCATCAAAATACTCGAACCAAAACGATGTTCATGTTAATTGCAAGTATTTGGACGTCCATTGTTTAAATTTATATGTTTTATATTATTTTATTTTTAGAATAGTTATGTTTTTAAGATATATTTGGATTTTTTAATTTTTTACATAATTTAAATGGGTACCCGAATCCGAACCGAACCAGGAAGGATCCGAACCGAATCCGAACCAAAAATAGAAATACATGAATAGGTCTTGAACCTCTAGACCCGAAAACCCGAAACCCAAATAAACCCAAACCGAACCCTAACGGGTACCGAACGCCCACCCCTAATTTGGCCCTTAAACCCTCATTTTGAGGATTTCCCACTCTCAAAATGAAGATCCCTTTTGGAGATGCTCTTAATCTTTTTATAGCTCAATTGGTTTAAACCCTATAACCTACAATATCTTTGTTTTTCAGTGGTTTAAGTTTGTATAAAGCAGTCTTGGAAAAAGCAAAATGGTTTAATTCAAGTAGCATACCAAAGAGTACATGAAGAAAGGGGGTTGAGACTTGTGAGTTTAGGCATTCATTTAGCAATGCTAATGTCTACTTCTTGTTGGGAGAAGAACTAAAAAGAGATAATGTTGAACTATTCGGGAGGATTGTATCGCCTGCAACTACTATTCTCAGGCTATGGGATGATCTCGGGAGTGCCAAGGCTATCGAACTATTGACACCAAACACTATAAGAAATCTAAAATATAGAATATAAGGAATAGTTGTGTGTTATCAGAGGAAGGGAACCAAGAAAATTGTAATATCCTTATCTCTGACTCATTCATTTTTTTCATTGAATCTTTAAAGCTCATTATCTCTTTTAGTTTTAAAAAGCCCATTATATCTTGTTTTAATAAAGTCCCACATCGGAAAGATCAACTTCTCTTCCTTCCTTCCCTCCCTTATAAATAGGGTCATCCCCTTCCACTTTTTCTTCACCAAGTCAAAGCAATCCTTTGCAAAGGAGGCCAGCTTCTCGGCCAGCCTCCACCTGCTTTTAGCCACCGCCTCCAGAAGAGTTCTTTTCCGGTGAGTTCCCAGGATTTTTCCGATGAGTTTTCCAGGATTTTTTCTGGTGAACTTTCCGAGTTCTTTTTGGAGGTGCCAGACAATTTTTCGGAAGGTCCCAACAAGCATCGACACTCTTTTCGGTAATTTTATTTTCCCTTCCTTTCTTTTCTTTTCTTTCCTTTCTAGTCTCCAGTTAGGTTAGTTAGTTGGTTCGACCGGTTAGGGTCTATTAGGTCGTTGACCTCAGCCGGTTTTGTCGGTTTGGTCAGATCGAATAGGTTCGACCCGATTTTGCCAGTTTAGGCTATTTTCTTCAGCTTTTCACATTTTTCGTTCCGTTTTGCAAGGTCCCGAGTTTCCAAATATGGCAAGTTTCTCTATTTGACAGTTTCCATTTTAAGAAAGTTTCCTTTTTGGGCAGGTTTCCGGGTGAGGTCTAACTCGGGTTGTGGTCCATGTTTTTCTTTCCGGGGGTGGATCGGTAGCCAATCAAGCCGAGAGTTCAGACTTGTGGCAAAGGTGAGGACTAGACCCATATACTCCTCATACTTTCCTTATTCACTCTTTCTCGCGTAGTTTAACACCAGAACAAGTGTTGTTTGATTTTTTGAGTCTGCTTGGAGTCTATTTGTTTTCTTATTTGCTAACCTGAATTTAGGATAATAGATGATATCACTGTTGCTTGTCTCGTATGATGTTTGCTAGTGTGTGATTTACAATTATATATATATATATATATATATATATATATGGATATGGATGTGGAGACCTGGGCGTGGGGTACAGAGCGTGGCTGTTGTATCCCGGGGTCATGTGTGCGGAGGGTACGGGCAACGAGTAGATCTGTTGTCCGTAGCCCTAAGATCGATAAAGCGTCCACGACGGCGNCTTATCCCATTATGAGGAAGCCTCTACGGGGGGGGGGGTGTTGGCGATCACTGAATTCGCAGGATAGGACCATTGATTGCTATGTTTGGGTGCTTTAGGTGCTTGTTATAGGATTAGATTGGGTGGTTGAAGTGCTTAAGCCGGGTGTGCGGACTTATGGTTCCCCTAACATTCCCCACCTCACTGAGTGACTCCCAAGTTGCTCGCCCCCTCTTTGCCCTTCTTCTTCCAGGTGTGGCTAACGAGTAGTCGGACAAGCTGAACGGGTGATGGTGCTGTTTTTGAGGTCAACGAGATTTTTATTTGTTTTATTTTCTTTGATATTTTATTTATTTATTCGGTGTAGACCCGATTTATTTTGGTTATTGGATATTCGAACATGGTTTTTGAATAAGAAAAGTTAGATCCTTGGATTTATGGAGTTACTTGAGTTGCAAGTTAGGGTTAGTAGCACGCCGTTCTCGGGAGAGGATGAGACGACTGTTACAAAAATATTGATATATCCTTACATAGTGTGGAAAATGTCAAAAGAATGGAAATGTTTAAAAATCGGGAAGCATGACTTACAGACTGGGAGCAGGACTTACAGTAAAACGCCTTAGTGAGGTATAGAATCAATATATAACAAGATACTAAATACTTGTCATGTGGAATCTACTCACATATTTCCTTTTCAACATTGTCTAGAAGCTCGTATGTAAGTTTATTCCTTTCAATATATCTTGTGCTCGTAACTCTGCCAGTCGTCAATGAAATACCTTCCTCTTCTGACGTTTCATATGTTTCTGGTAAGAATGAATACCTACAACCAGTTAGAGTTAACCGAAGTGCAAATACATAATTTCTCATAAAACTAAATAAGACTCTTGATCTGGACTCCTTCGAGAGTTGACCATTGTAAGGATTTAGAGAAGGTATTAGAACCTGACAGGAATATGCGATGAAATGTTAAAGGATGCATATGACTGCTAACATACGAAAGTAGACTCCAAACTGCTGGAATGATCCATTCCATTTTCCAATGCCATTGACCAAGCACAAGGTTAACACATGCATGATTAGTACAAACAATTTCGACTCTGATTGTCTACAAAACCTCGTCGTTGTCATAGTTTTCGGTTTGAAATCTATAAATTTGCCAACTTGTTCACTTTCTGCAAAATACCATCTATAAGTGCTTCAATTAGATAATTAGTTATACGATATTATGCAAACTCATGTCTCTTTTTTTAAAGAAAAGTAGTATTCTTATCCGATCCAAAAAATAGAGGTCATATCTATTTGGATAGCTCATCCCACTACTCCTTCCACAAGCAAAATAGCAATAATGCTAAATCTATTATATATACTAACTGTTGGTCCGTGCGGGTATACATACATGGATAAAATTTCACAAAAAATTTATAAGCATCAAAGTTTAGACTGTAATACTTGGACATGCTTATTTAAATATAGAGTATGTTATTTTTCGCTGTTTATAGACATGAATATGCACCAAATATTTCATGATTAAAATAATAAGACCGTAAAAAACATGCAAATCAAAAAGTGAGTAAGGTGAGAATAATAAGAGTGAATAATCTCTAGAGATTAATCAAATCGGAGTCTTTTGCAAAAGTCTCCACAAGCTTTGGTGATTGGATTTTCTTATTTCTTATGCGTAAATCCATTCTTATATATTCTTCTTTCGACGTTTCAAGCTTTTGTTGGATTCTCTTTGGTGTATATAGTCGAACCTGCTTGAAAACAATGTAGCAGAGAGAGACCGTAAGTTTTGTAAATGGTATTAGAGAGAGGTTTAAAAGGGTCTAACATAACTGTAACAACCCGATTTTTCCTATCCTAGTTCCTTTCCAGAAAACCAGTTTTTCCTTAAACCGAGCCTTAACCCTTCTTATTTAAGCTAAGCTAACCTAAAAAACCTAAGCAATTTTCGACTAACCCTTTTTTTCCTCAAGCTTTCGTCGACCAGAGAGTCTAGAGACCAAGAAATTTCATGCAAAATCGTGGAGACAAGAGAGAAAAAAGGAAGAAGAAGAAGGCTATGCAGTCACTGCAGAGGACATACACAATGTGTCGTGGTAGAATGATGAATCGGCCGCACAAACATCACCTCTAGATCTGAAATTTTTATAGAAGGTAAAGACCCTTATATCAAAATTCTTCATTTTACAGAATATGATTTCAAAGAGTATTCTGAAAGTTATGATCGTTTTACCGAGTACCATGGATACGATTGCGACCAATCCGAGTGTAAAGGGTGTTTCCAAGGGCAAACGGAGTTTAATCGGAGTAAAACCGGAGCCCACGTATAGAGGACATCCACGGAGACGTTCTGACTGTTCAGATCGTAAAGTTAACGGTTCGTTTCGGTTCTATTCCTTTATTTCTAAGTGTGTTATGTTCTGCCAAATTTCAAGAGATAGCCTGTTAGATGGTTTCTTGTTTTTGATTGAGTTAATGATTGATCTCGGACCTGATCTTTTGTGGGATCAATATCAAAACTTCTATGAATCCACCGGTAAAAGAAAAAAGGATTTTGGGTTCATATGAGTGGAGAAGCGGGTCCCGGAAGTTAGCGCTGTGAAGTTTTCCGCGTTAAAACGATATGAAAGAGCACCGAGACAAGGTTTCGAAGAGTTGCAGACGATCCTTCCTATTTAAGCTAAGCTAACCTAAAAAACCTAAGCTAATTTCACCCACCACTTTTTTCCCTCAAGTCGTCGTTAACCAGAGAGTATAGAAACCAAGAAATTTCGCACAAAACCGTGGAGACAAGAGAGAAAAGAAGGAAGAAGAAGAAGGCTATGCAGTCACTCCAGAAGGCAGACGTGATCTGTCGTGGGAGACTGACGAATCATCCAAGAAAATAATCACCTCTTGATTCGAAATTTTTACAGAAGGTAAAAGACCCTTATATCAAAATTCTCCATTTTACAGAATATGATTGCATCAATTATTATTAAAGATATGATCGTTTTACCGAGGACCATGAAATCAGATCGCGATTGCGACCAGTCCAAGTGCAAAGGGTGTTTCCAAAGCAAAATGGAGTCTGATAAGAGTAAACCCAGAACCCACGGATATAGGACATCCACGGCGACGCTCTGATTATTTAGATCGCAAAGTTAACAGTTCGTTTTTGTTCTACTCCTTTATTTCCAAGTGTGTTCTATTCTGCCAAATTTCAAGAGATAGCGTGTTAGATGGTTTCTTGTTTTTGACTGAGTTAATGATTGATCTCGGACCTGATCTTTTGTGGGATCAATATCAGAACTTCTATGAACCCACCGGTAAAAGGAAATATGATTTTGGGTTCATATGAGTGGAGAAGCGGGTCCCGGAAGTTAGCGTTTCGAAGTTGTCCGCGTTAAAACGATGTGAAAGAGCACCGAGATCAAGGTTTCAGAGAGTTGCAGACGTCACGAAACGTTCGCGAGAACGTGTTTTCCTTCGGTAAGTAAAATTTACCATTTTGCCTCTGGCTCGAGTTACTGTTTTTGGAAGTTTCCAAAAATGGCAGGTTTTCATTTTTGGTAAGTATCCTTTTTAGGAAGCTTTCTTTTAGGACATGTTTCCCTTTTAGATAACTTTCTTTTTCGAGCAGATTTCCTTTTCGGACAGGTTTCCTTTTATGGCAGGTTTCAATAAATGGAAAGTTTCCCATTTTAGCATGTTCTTGTGTAAGATCTAACACAAGTATCCTGGCGCAGGTTTCTTTTTTTAGAAAAGAGTTATCAAGGGCCAATGAAGCTGAAGGATCAACATGAGATAAGAAGGATGACGGAGGATCGGCGTGAGGTAAAAGCTCAAAAGGAGGATCGACAGTTAGCCATTCCAGAGTCGTGAGGTGAGGAAGTTCTCGTCTCCGTCTTACTCGTTATTTTTTTTAGCTTCGTTAGTCTAGGGTTAATTTTGCTGCCATTGTTGAGCTATAAGCCTCGACAAGAATATGGACCAAGTATTATTTGTTGTATGTCATAAGGACTTATATGCCTGAGTGCAACTCTGTGTTGTGGGTTGCTAAGTTGAGCCTAGGTTAGAACTGGCTTGAGAATTTTAGTCCATAATGTTAACTAGGTTTAATCTGGCATTGTTTGAGAATTACGCGAAATGACAATAGGTTTAGTTAATTGATTATCTGAATTTCTGATGGATAGTCCCTACAGTTAGGTGCAGAACCTATAGAAGGAAATTGTTTTCCGCGAGTTGGTTTGCCACTTCCCCAGTGAAAGTAATTCGTGCAAAAGGCACATCCTGTTTTGAGGACTGAGTCCCGTCGATTTTAAGGATTAACATCCCATTCGGTTTTGAGGAACATAGGAGTGTGCGCTATGTTCCCATAGATGACAGTTGAGCTAAGTATGCAATACTGGGCGCTAGTTGGCGGGGAGGTTGTAAATAATTGTTGGGGGCCCCTGTTGGTTGTTAGTCGCACTAAGAAAAGTTTTTCCTAGAAAACTTGTAAAGAAGAACCTAGTAGGTTATGACTTTTTTTAAAGGTTTTCTGCTTGGTAGTTTCTTTGCCTGGCATGCTAGGTGACTTCTATGGTTTGGGGTTAGGTCTAGACTTTCGGGGTTAAGTGGGTAGCAGATGAGGTGGAGTCGAGTCCGTTCTCACTGAGTGACTTGTTGAAAAGTCACTCGTCCCTCTCTTTTTCCCCTTTTTCTCTTTTGTGTTTTGCAGGTCCAGTTAGAAGTAGAAAATTAATGTTCCGGTTGGTGAATTTTCATCTGGTTTTGGTGGTACCATTTGGGACATTCTGGTTCCCTCGGGATAAGGATGTTACAAGTGGTATCGGAGCATAGGTTAAAGGTTGCTCCAGTTCTGACCCGAAGAGTCATAGATTCTCAAAGATAAAATGTTTTCTGGAAAATTTGAGATTTAACGTTTCCCTGGCTAGCCACCAAAAATACCGAATTGTGAAAAGAATTTCAAATCACCAACTCGGACATTAGTCTAACTTCTAACTTTAGAGTTACTCTTTTGAGTTCCATGGCACCAAAGCATCGACGAGAAGGGTTTCGAGACTCGACTACCACATCAACCAGAAGAAATCTTCTAGTGCCATGATCATCGGAGTTGACACGCCGTGTCCAGAGTCTGCAATGGGAGCACCGAAGACAAGATCTAGATCGGGGTGCGAGGGGTAGATTAGATTATGTGTCGGGTTTTAATTAATTGTGTGTGGTTGCGAGTCTAAGTCCTAAGGTTTCCGAGTCTTAGAGTTTTCTGAGGATGGATGTGCTCATCCGTTGTCAGTTTCATTTTGTGCATCCCTAGGAAGTGAATCTTCAATTCGTGTTAGTTCCTTTTCTATAGCCATCCTTCGAGCTATGAAGCTTAAGCTAGAATTGGCAAAGCTCAAGTGCTAGTACATTTCGACCGAGACTCATGTACGAATGTGAATACAATATCTCGGGCGGGTTGTAGCTGCTCTCTAGCCACGAACTCAGCGCGCAAGGACCAGTGGTAGTTATCACCGGCGACCAGATAGCCACTCTTATTGACCTGTTGCTGTAGTTCTTCTTCGTGGAGCCATTTCTAAATCTTCATAATCTAGATCAACGATTCTTCAAGTTATTGCAGTTGTTGTGCCATAATCGTCAGAAGAATGCCTGAAATTTGAGAGCGCACTCATTCCAAGATCCTGGGAGCTTCAACATTAGTTGGGGAGTACACGACAAACAAGGAGGTTCTGCGTTACTGGAAGTTGGTAGGAGTAAATTCAGTCGGGTCAATGTAGTGGAGGCTGAACAAGGACAATTTGCCTAGATCACTGAGCTGTAAGTACGCAGTCGGATAAAGATGTCACCTTGGATGTTGAGATGATGTTGGATACGTCTAGAGCTCCATCAAGTAAGAAGAGGAAGCTCCTATGGAGTCGGAGTAATTTTTGTGGACATGGTTGTCAAGGACAGAAACCAGGTCAATACTCAAGGGAAATAACTATGTGGGACAAGACCACAAGAGGATGTTCTTAGGATCCAAGGACGGTGTTAGGAAAGCACCATGGGGATCAATTTACTAAAAATCTAGAGCGTGGAAGAAGGAGAGCGCAACGGGAGCTTGGAGGATCAATACCAGTAGGGTGTTGCATACCGCTACACTGAGTTCGACTTAAGGCTAAACGAGCGCCCTAGGAAAATAGGTATAAGGACATAACCTCAACTATGGAAAAGGAGGTGAGCATGAATGACAAGTCTTGTAAGGAACGACATCCTGTATAAGGATTTGGTACAACAAGAACTTCCTAGAAGGAACCTAGGTAAAGAACGTGGTGAGAAAATGGCAGAGCGTTGACAGTATTTGGTGTAAATCGGAAGGATCATACATGAGCATGAAAGGTAAGTGTGAATGGACATTGTTGGCTTCAAAGGACGGATTCTCTACAGGACAGAGGCGGCAGAGAGAGGACATCTCTGGTACATAAGGAAAGGTACAACCATCGTATCCCGAAGGAGGACACTTCGGAGCTTAGCCTAAAAATAAATGGGAGGGAGCTGAGACCTGGAGTCGAGAATGGTATTAAAAAAAACCAAACCTATGTGCTGTCACATTCGACCGAACTCGTGTGCAGACATATTTGTTGTACGTAACTCAGGTTGTTGCAGTTCTCAGAATTCAGAACGAATTCTCTGTAAGGAGGGGAGAATGTAACGACGCGGTTTTTCCTAACCTGGTTCCTTTGCAAAAAACAAGTTTTTCCCTAAACCGAGTCTTAACACTTCCTATTTAAGATAACCTAACCAAAAACCCTAAGCTTATTTCACCCAACCCTTTTTTCCCTCAAGTCGTCGTTAACCAGAGAGTACAGAGACCAAGAAATTTCGCACAAAACCGTGGAGACAAGAGAGAAAAGAAGGAAGAATAAGAAGGCTATGCAGTCACTCCAGAAGGCAGACGTGATATGTCGTGGGAGACTGACGAATCAGCCACGAAAATAATCACCTCTTGATCAGAAATTTTACAGAAGGTAAAGGACTCTTATATCAAAATTCTCCATTTTACAGAATATGATTGCATCGAGTATTATGAAAGTTATGATCGTTTTACCGAGGACCATGAAATCAGATCGCGATTGCGACCAGTCCGAGTGCGAAGGGTGTTTCCAAAGGCAAATGGAGTCTGATCGGAGTAAACCCAGAGCCCACGGATATAGGACATCCACGGCGTCGCTCTGACTATTTGGATCGTAAAGTTATCAGTTCGTTTTCGTTCTACTCCTTTATTTCCAAGTGTGTTCTATTCTGCCAAATTTCCAGAGATAGCGTGTTAAATGGTTTCTCTGTTTTGATTGAGTTAATGGTTGATTTCGGACTTGATATTTTCTAGGAATAATTTAGGAACTTCTATGAATCCAGTGATAAAAGGAAAACCGGTTTCGGGTTCATATGAGTTGAGAAGCGGGTCCCGAAAGTTAGCGCAACGAAGCTGTCTACGTCAAAAGGAGGTGGAAGAGCACAGAGATCGAGGTTCCAGAGAGTTAGTTGTAGACGGCCAGAAAGGTTCCCGAGAACGTGTCTTCCTTCGGTAAGTAAAAATTACTGTTTTGCCCCTGGTCCAAGTGTCTGTTTTGCGAAGTTTTCAAAAATGACATGTTTCCATTTTTGGTAAGTATCCTTTTTAGGAAGTTTCCTTTTAGGGCAGATTTCCTTTTTAGGTAACTTTCTTTTTTGGGCAGGTTTCTTTTTCAGGTAGGTTTCCTTTTCGGGCAGGTTTACTTTTATGGCAGGTTTCCAGAAATTGAAATTTTCCCATTTTAGCAGGTTCTCATGTAAGGTCTAACACGGGTATCCTGACGCATGTTTCTTTTTCTGAAAAGAGTTATCAAGGGCCAATGAAGCTGGAGGATCAACATGGGGTAAGAAGGGTGACGGAGGATCGATGTAGGGTAAAAGCTCAGAAGGAGAATCGACAGTTAGCCATTCCAGAGTTGTGTCTTCCGTGTGGCTAAGGTGAGGAAGTTCTCGTCTCTGTCTTACTCTTTATTTATTTAGCTTCGTTAGCGTAGGGTTAATTTTGCAGCCAGTGTCGAGCTATAAGCCTCGACACGAATATGGACCATGTATTATGTATTTTATGTCTTAGGGACTTAAATGCCTAAGTGTAACTCTGTGATGTGGGTCGCTAAGTCGAGCCTAGGTTAGAAATGGCATGATAATTTAAGTCCTTAATGTTAAGTAGGTTTAATCTGGCATTGTTTGAGAATTAAGTAAGTTTAGTTAATCGGTAATTTGAATTTCTGATGGATAGTCCCTATAGTTAGGTGCGGAATCTATTGTAGGAAATTGTTTTGCGTGAGTTGATTTGTCACTTCCCCGGTGAAAGTTATTCGTGCAAGAGGCACATTCGGTTTTGAGGTATGAGTCCCATCGGTTTTGAGGATTAACATCGCGTTCGATTTTGAGGAACATAGGATGGTGCGCTATGTTCCCGTAGATGACAGTTGAGCTAAGTAAGCAATACAGAATGCTAGGAGGCGGGGAGGTGGTAAATCGTTGTTGGGGGCCTTGGTTAGTTGTTAGTCGCACTTGGAAAAGTTTTACTTCAAATTTTTTTAAAGAAGAGTCTAGTAGGTTAGGACTTCTTTTAAAGGTTTTCTACTTGGTAGTTAGTTTTCCTGATACGCTAGGTGTCTTCTGTGGGATGGGGTTAGGTCTAGACTTTCGAAGTTAAGCGGGTAGCGGGTGAGACGGAGTCAGATCCGTCCTCACTAAGTGACTTGTTTGAAAAGTCACTTGTCCCTCTCGTTTTCCCCTTTTCTCATTTGTGTTTTGCAGGTCCAGTTAGAAGTGGAAAATTAATATTCTGGTGGGTGGTTTCTCTTAAAGTACCTGTCCAGGATGCGACATTTTGCATCCAAGAATCGAACTTTAAATATGAGTTCCTTGCTTGGTTAAGACCACAAATTAACCTAAATACAAAAGAGTTATCACAACTAGACCATAAAATCAAATGCCTTGATCACAACATCGACCATCATAGTCACGACCACTGTCCTGACAAGAACGAACCATCAGACTATCAGCATGGAACTCCAACGGAACATGATAGAGCCGATTGCTAGAGAGAGAGAACACATCTTCGTGATTTTACATAATCAAGCCTGAGACTATCAATAACGAAAGCAAGAAATCGAAAAAGAAAATCGAAAGAGGAAATCTAAAGAGATAAGATGATTCTGTTCTTTGTCCTCTTCATCTCCACTCTCGCTCTTGCCATGTTTTCTCTCTCTCTTTTTCTTGATTCTGATCTCCTTATTCTCCTTAAGAATTTTAATTAAACTCTTAAGGGAAAAAATCTTAACACAAAGATCTTATTGATTTCGGATCCAGTGACATCTCTCTCCGATTATACCATACTCGCTTGTTTGATCAGAATTTTCTTTTTCGCTCGTCACTGTCTAGAACTTGCCAAATCTTCAATAACATTTTTGTCTCTGAAGCTAACGGTTGAGATGAAACCGCGGCCGACATTGTCTCACTTTTTTTTCCACTTGAAATTTATTAGACTAAGTAGGAAAAGAAAGGACAATAAATCTTAAGGTTAAAAGAAATGACAGATACTTATACATAAAGTTAGCATGAACCGCACTTTTGATGGCTAATGGCGGCTACACTTAAGTCACAATTTTCATGTAGAACTTCTGTTTGTTTCGTGTGTATTAGTCTCAACCAAATGTTTTTTTTACTTTAATTACAATAAACATAAACAAAATTAAAGAAGTTGTATGTTATTTAGCATCGTTGACATCAGAGACTATGCCATAGATTGAGACAAGATCACAACATTAGATATGCTCAAACGAATCCCACATATTATAATATTACCAAAGTGTTCTGAATTGTTACCTGAATATTTGTAGGCAATAAGGCGTTGATTAAGGAAGAAGATGATTGAAACATTACATGAGCCATTGGCGGTGGTGCATCATTTTGTGCAAAAAGATTAAATGATTTGGCTCTACTGAAGGGAATTGTAAAACAAAATTAACACAACTGAGATAACATTTGTTATTGAAAAAGACAAAACTAAGTTGAAACGTCCCTATCTCGGATAGGAAGTTAACCAACCGGTACAGACCAAATCCTTTCGCAAAACCACGAACTTTCATTTTAAACGTCACTTCTAACTACTAACCTGCAAAACAAATCCCAAAAAAAGAAAAGGGAAAAAGAGGGGTGAGTGACTTCCCGAAAACAAGTCAATCAGTGAGAACCTACACTAGACCTCGTCATCTATAACCTAGTTTTGCCCAGAAGCCTAAACCTAAACCGCAACCAACAATCAAGCACCTACCGATTGCACAAGCAATCTCTAACATTCATAGCAACATATCATTCTCGATACCTAACATACTTCTCAGTATATATCTATAATCCAATCAAACAAATCACTCGCCGTGCATGGATACTTCCATTTCCCATCATCACAATCACAATCTCATTCTCATTCTCATTCTCATCCTAGATCCAGGGCCCTCCTCTTCCCCCTTCTCCTTCTCAATCACAATCACGCTCCCAATGGGTACTCTCCTTCCCCCCAACTCCAGGGTACTTCTTCCTTTTCCGCCTTTGTCCAATAAATGCCCAATATCCAACCCAGAGGCATATCACCAGTTTAACATGCAAATTTTTATTTCTTCCGCTATTCTCAAAGAATTCCAATTTACCCTAATTTATCATTTAAACAGTTCTAGGTTCTCATCACATCAAATACCTTCATCTATCTATGCTCGACTTAGCGACCAAACACACGATCGCACTCTAGGCGTATAGATATAACATATCACATACATAGTAATCCGGTTCGAAATAAGTTTGGTCTGGTTCTTCGTAAAATCGGTATGTAATTCGTGACAGGGATCGATCGATCCACAGACATGGATCGGTCGATCCTTGTCCAATTTTCTGGGTATTTCCTTAGCTTTTCACGAACACCTCATTCGACGCTTGAAATCCATCCAAAATGCATTCTTTTCGCACATTCAAGCTCGATTCCTATAAAAACAACAAAGAACACAAATTCGCGCCAAAACGATCCGAATACATACTAAAAATCATAAATCTCGTGTAAAAACCGTAGTATAAACAACTAAAATACTGACACATCAAATCTCCCAGACTTGAATCTTTGCTTGTCCTCAAGTAAAGGAAACGAAGACTAAGCATACGGGAACAAAACTCAAAAACCCGAACGGACTGCATGCTTTCAGAAAACCTTACTCTTCGCTACTTTCGCTAACCATATAAACTCAGAACAATTAGAACATTCTCCTCAAGAATCACTCCATAACCTCCCAAGCCCATCCATACTCAAATATCTGGACCAGCAAACTCAGCTTCCATGTTAATAACTCTCTACATTCAATTAAGAAGGGCGTCAAACTTTTCACCAAAGAACTCATAATCAGGAAATCAGGCTAGGTATTCAAGGCTTTTTAGTGGTGAGGCTTGAGTGTTTCAGGTATCAAAAGTTGCATCAAGATGCAAGACATTATGCAAAATCGCAGAAGAGAAAGAGTATATTGATATCCATCTCCTGTAACTACCCAAGTACAAACCACCAATCAGAAAATAAATAAAATATGTGCATTCTTTAGGGTGAATCTAATCAACATAATAAAATGAAAATGCTAATTTCTAAACCAGATATACAGAATTTAAAATTAATTTTTTGTTTTTTTTTCAGAACGAAAATCTGGTTCAAATTAGCATATCAATG
>OVAN01010129.1:0-16086 GCA_900406275.1 Anastatica hierochuntica | reverse complement strand
GTGGGTAAACCGGGTCAACCCATGGGTATTGACCCATTTTGACACCCCTACTAACAA
The DNA here is from genome assembly GCA_900406275.1 of Anastatica hierochuntica. NCBI lineage: Eukaryota > Viridiplantae > Streptophyta > Magnoliopsida > Brassicales > Brassicaceae > Anastatica > Anastatica hierochuntica. The sequence goes on along the minus strand of OVAN01010129.1, from coordinate 16,029 downwards.
TCCTTCCCTCAAACCAAGGACCACATAACATTGACTCTGATACCAGTTTGTTATGACGGACCGGACGCCCCACTAGGTCCAGATGCCTCTCCTGGACCAGATGTCCATCATAAACCATGTCCAACTCCTCCCATTGGTGTGATATTGTCCGCTCTGAGCCAAAATGGCAAAACCCTTACGGATTTGCTTTTGGGATTTTACTTCCAAAAGGCCTCACACTAAGTAGGGATTGGACTCTGTTTATATATTAGACTTTCTTGTCTAATACATCCGATGTGAGACTTGGATTGCATGCTAATAGTAGGTATCTTTCCGCAAATACTTCGATCGTTACACTAAAAATCCTAAAATTTGATCTGAGCTAAAATAAAAAATAAATTTTCTGTGAGTTTTTGTGAATTGAGACATCAAGAAATTATTAAAATAAAATTGTAAATCAATGGATAAAAACGCTATGTGTTAGGGAAATATGGAGAGAATTATGAACCAAAGGAAACCGATTTGTTTAGGAATTGATATTAAGCGACGTGTAGAACTTGAAACTCTAATGTAAATTCTTTCAACTCTTTCCATTTTCGAGTCTCAAGTTCTATATCTAAACAACCAAGGGACTCAACTTTCGTTGGTCCTTATAGAAGTTAAACACGCATTAATTCAGACAAGTTTTGATAAGTTCATTAAGCGAACGCGATCGACTTTCGTTGCCTCCTTGATACTTAAAATCGTGAAAGATTAGTTTCAGGTTATTCGTCAAGCTTTTCGAATGAAAAATAAACTAAGATCATATCGCTAGATGCGCGGTAAACTAATCATGCATTATTATAACCCGAGACAAAGACTATATGAATCCCTAAATAAATACTTGCAAACAAAAACATCATAAATCCCTTTTGAAAAGCCCTTAACCTAACAATGAAACTACTCAGACATAGGAAAGGAAGTCGAACATAAAGTATAAGAAACATCATGTTAAAAGATATTGGGAGTTAAGAAATCTTCTCTATGTCGGAAACAAATCGAAGTCTCTCCTTCAAAGCTCTCATAATCAAAAATCTCTCAAAGAACAAAAAAGTTTTTGTGGCTGTTGGAAAAATAACGTGGTTCTCTCTTCCTAGAAGTTTTCTTTTTTAATCGTCTGAATTACTACTGCTATTACAAATTATTGAGAAACAACTACAAAGACAATACTTCACCGGAAAAATCTTTTCGTTCCATCTGCTGGCATGACGAACAGTTCTCGCTTGCACCACGCTGAAGACTTCCTATAAGCCTACGTCCATTAATCTGCAATAAATCGCGCATCTTCGGGGAATCGATCCCCTGACGTCCTGGTGTAGAAGCATTAATTAACCCTTGGTCAACCACTGGACCAAGGGGCTTCCACTCTCTTCCTAGAAGTTAAAAGCAAGTATTTATAACATTAGGTCATCCCTAGGTCTTCCTTGGTTAAGCCGGTTACGACGGAGATGAATTCGGTCAGCTGAACCGAAGGTCATGAAAAAATTTCTGAAATTGGTCATGCAAGACAAAAATACCGACCTGTGCCAAAATCAAGCCATCATCCGGTTGTGAGAACCACGCCATCTGGTGCTATGGACCATAACCCTCCATTACAGTTTAATGAGTTGGCACGTGTTTTTCTAATCTAGATCTTACTTTATTGATTACATAAAATTGGGCTAAGGAGGACGTGTTAGAAAATATGGTATTTGACGTTCGACAACTCGAAGAGATTGTGGAACAGAAAACTTGCTGAAAGCTATAGAAATTCGTCGAAAAAACTCTAAAAATTCGCTGAAAAAATTTCAGGAACTCGCCGGAAAATAAATTTTTGTCGGGGCTATGGCTACTAGCTGGTAGGGGCTGACATTCTCCTTTGCAAAGCATTGATTTGTCTTTTTGAGAGAAAGAAAAAAGAGGGGATGAAGTCTTATTTAGAGAATAAAGAAGACTGAGGAGAACTTTTGATTTAGCAATGTAAAATTTTACTCTTTTTATGTTAAAAAAGGAGATGAGTTTTGATGGCTTTGAAAAGATAAAATTTAAAAATAATATAAAAGTCTTGAAATTTTAGATTGAGGATGTTTTTTTTCTCAACCACACAATATTTAGAAATATCCCGCGTTGAGAATCCAATTGGGAAGGGAAGAGTTTACAAAGATATATTCATGAAATAAAAGACTTGTTACGCGAGCCAAACAATCTGGATGTCTATTTTGCTACATGGGGATAAAATTTAGAATAATCTCTGAATACTGACTTTGGAGTGCTTGGTATTCTTCAACAAGTGTGTAGAGTGCCGACCAATTCTCTTGATTTTGAGTAATATTGATTAATTCCGCGCAATTTGTCTTAAAAGTGTGGCATTCGATCTCCCTGTCGCGTAATTCCTTCATTGTTCATATCAATGCTTCGATCTCCAGACGCAATGGTGAGAGACACCGACATAGACCTCTAGCCCCAAGAAGAATTGTTTGTCCAATTTCGTCTAAGCATACCCATCTGATTCCTGAAGTAGGGTCTTGTTTCCTCCAAGCACCATCCACTATGCATTTTATAGTTCTAGTTTCCGCGACTGGCTCCAGTGACGGTCTATCCATTACATCTTGTCGAGATTGTGCGTCCTCCGACGCTGCAAATTCACTTTCCGCAGTCTTAACTATTTTTGTTTAATCCTTCTGGCGTCCTTGATATACTTTTTTATTCCTTGCTTTCCATATAAAGCATAAAATCCAAGGGGAAACCATATGCGGATCAATATATGTCGTACATGGGTGATGCTTCCATAGTAGGTAAACCATATTAGTATAAATTGATCCTACCAGGAAAACCCTTTATCTTGTTATCAGTTTTTTTGTCAACCAAACTTGTGTAACCAACGGGCATTCGAAGAAAACATCGTTCATCGTCTTCTCTTGTAAGCCACACCATGTACACATACTCTAACAATGAATTCCTCTACTCATCAAATTTGAGGTTACTACCAAAGAACCTGCTATCACCTGCCATAAAAAATGTTGTATTTTTGATGGACATTTAACCTTCCTCACCCGAGCTTTCAAGCTTTTCAACCATGGTCACCAACCCGAGTTATTAATTATGCTAGTGTTTGCTGCGTGAAGAAGACTATATCCTGACTTTGCAGTGTATTTTCCTGATTTTGTATAATGTCATATCAATCCATCTTGTGTACTTGTTCGACTTGGTTGCATTCCTCTGATTAATCGGAAAATTTTTCACTTACCACAATAATAACATTTTAGTTTGAGGTGAGAATCTTCGAGGCGGCATACCGAATGACGAGGTGACACATGGGCCGAAAAATCTCGTTAAGTGAAGAAAAATCGAAAATGCGTTAGAAAAAAAGTTCTTTTATTGCGAGGCGGAATATATTCTAGGTGTGAGTACAAGTACTTTCGAGGTGAATAATCAAAAGAATAAATTATCTGACTTCTCTCTAGAACTTTCTCTCTCAATAATTTAATGCCTTTAAATGCTAAGTGATCGTCTCTATTTAAAGTGCAACCCTCCTTCTGGATCCTTCTTTCTTGATGTCGTTTTCAGTTCTCGGGGTCAACTCTTTGGCGTGGCCTCGAGGTCGGTAAGATTCCCGATGTGATGTCAATATGTTCATTTGTATTGTCGGTTGTCAGGCGAGCGGTACTTGGTCATTGAGGTGCTCGACTGCTCTTCGGGCTTTAATTGACGGGTGTCAGATCGTGATATGAGCAGTCTGTGCATCCGACAAGCACACCAAATTTGTCTCTTGTAGTGTCCTCCATCCCTCTTAAATGTGACCTCCGTATAGTGACATCACTTTTTCGAGAGTCTCTTTCCACGAAGCACTGTCGTCTTGGCCTTGAATTCGGCTTGGGAATGCCTCGATTTTTGGGGTGGGTCACTTTCTCAGAAAATTAGCCCGCCTTTTTGAAGTTAACCTAGTTAGTGGAGGGATATCAAGCTCCCCTCCAACAATAAGTCCCCTCCCTTGGTTCATTTGCAAGGTGTCTTACGAGGTAAGCAGACCTTTCGAGTTTTACTTCAGAAGGCTAGGCGCTGTTAGTCGAAGTGGTTTTTTTGCTGCTTGCCACGCGTAAGGTCTAAGCATGGGGAAACGAAGAGCTTCACATCTAGGTTTATTGATGAGAAGTCTTTTCAGCTTCTGCTCCTTTATAAATATGCACCTCCCTTTACTCATTCACAACTTTTTTCGGCATACAACGTAGACTTCTAATTCTTTGTTCTCTCTCTACTTTGAGTTTTTCGGCACGACTTCACCATACCTTCAAGCGTTCCACCGCAAATTTCTCCGATTTTGCAAGAACACTTTCTAGTTCTTCATCATCTTCTTTCGTCATATCTCCTTTTCTCAATTATCGTCCTTTCAGATCATATCAGGGTCGAATCAGAGGAATTTTTCGCCTCGTTTGGAACCAAACCCCTTATGGGTTCTAGAGCCTCATCTCCCTGTGGATCCCCGAGGTCTTCTTCTAGAACCACTTCTTTCGCCTTGGTATACTAAGTCTCCCACCCTACTAGGGAACTATTGACGCTCCTTGCTATTTATACTGAACAAGGCGCCACCTTGACTTCCCAAGTGACTTTGGTAGTCCCTCCACTCGTGTCCCATGTAGACGAACCACCACAACAGTACTTTCCTAGGCTCGATTTGACAGCTAGTCTTCAGCATAAGAAGAAAGGGAAGAAAAGTCTAGGGCCAAAACCAAGGGAGTTTAGATGGCTCCAAGCGAGGCTAAGGCAAATAAATCTAGCTTTACCAATGTCATCGAGCCAAATCGCTCCTCTCACTATACGTTAGGCAAACTTGTTGTGACAGGTCAAAATTCTGTCCTTAAACTGAGAACAGTGACGTGTGACCAGCAACCATGGTGTCCTCTAAAGGGCTTAATTTGTCTCTACGAGGTGTTCATTTCGGAGGCTGGTTTATGATTTCTGCTACCTCCACTGCTCGTTGCTTGTTACGAGGCTAGAGGCCTTTTGTTTACCCAGTTTGCGCCTCGTCGATCAAAAATATGATGGCAACAATCTCTCTGGCTTCTGAGGCGAGATTCGAGATGATTGAGCTTGTCTTCGAGGAGATGATGACCATTAGCCTGAGCACATCTCTTCGAGGGATCTTCTATATCAGCTTCAAGCCTAAGAATAAGTTGATCCCAGGCAATCATGTGCGAATCGACAGTTGGTGGCGTAGATATTTCTATTGCAATCAACGAGGCATCAATCATTGACCCCAATCAGGGTACATGAGGGGGTGGAGTCATGTTTGTGGTAGTTTTATAGATAAATAACCTCCAAGACTATAATGTTCTTTTATTTTGTTGATACCTCATTGTTTATCCATATCGTCTGACTCCTATCTATCTTTTTCCCGAAGGTTATCATGCCTCACTAAACAAGCTCAAATGAAAACGGTTCACTATTTGGGAAGATATTGTGATGTCTTTTGTGCATAAACATCTTCAAAGGGTCAGAAAATGTGAGTATCCTATCGGGGTGGCTTCAATGCTCTTTGTGTAGTGTAATGTATGTCTGATTTGTCTTCTCTATTTTTGAAACTTCTGGGAAACTCCTTCCTTGTCCAGAGAAGCTTTCCTACGACCCTGCTGTAGAGAGGGGTAACATCGACACTACCTTCCCTACCATCTTTGCCATAAAGAAGAAGAAGCAGGTGACCCCTGTTCCAGAGGGTCTGTCTAAGGATGCTCTATTAGATGACTTGTCCCTCCCGGATGCTCATCCAAATGGGTGCCTCCCATATTCTTCTCCGCATGGGGAGGTTCTTTCTCCAAGTGATGCACGAAGAGGAATCACACAGGCCATGGTCGAAAAAAGGGGAGTTGAGACAGATTCTGACGACGTTCATAATTTAAAACAGGGTTCACCTAGGAAGTCTGGAGGACCAAACTGTGTCCAAGTCGCATTTTGCTGTACAAGTTCACACTCCATAACCTTCTCCTGAGCTTCAAGTTACTTCAACTGCGGAGCATGCTTCTAACCCTGCTGTGGGCGACGTGTTGGCTTTGCATACTTGATAAAAATTCAAGTTTACACTCAAACTCAAGCGACTTGACCACAAGAGTATGGAAAAAATTTTCAGTGATTAAGTATCGATCTTCAAGGAGCAAACGATAACACACTTAATTCTAAGAATAAATCTAGTTAAGCTAACCCTAATAAAAAAAAAAAGAATTAACATTCAAACAAACCAAACAAGAAATGAAACAAGAGCTAAACAAATGAGCAATTGAGGTAAGATTTAGATTTTAGATAGTGGAATATGCGATTCATGGATTAGGCAACATGATTAAGTAGTCTAAATGCTTCTAAGAATCAAAGACTAAGCAAGAAATCACCATTCAAAGACAAAGAAACAAGTCAACTAGTCCATTTTCATGATTCTAGTCCATTTGATAAATCCTAAATACTCTCGATCTCCGATAGTGATCTGTCATTTGTCAAACATTAAATACAAGCCTATTAATCTACTAAACACCTTAGACAACTATTCCCATAGGCTAAGAATGATTAGCAATTATATGTTTCTCTTAGGCATTTCAACAAACACCTTCCCGGCGTGAAAACCTTAAGGTCTAGATTTTGAGTTATTAAGTCTAATCTAGCATTAAGTACCCTTTAATCATGTGAATCTATAAGTATTAAACTCTTAGCACCCTAACAAGCATATATATGTAGCTTAATCTACCTAACCCACAAATCACAAATGAGACTACTCACTAATCATGGTCTTAAAAAAAGCATAAACACAAGTAGAAAGTTTAATCATGATTAGATAAGAAGAAGAGAAAATTAAATATCCAAACTTTGCAAAGAGATATCAAGATTCACAAATGGTTGTGATCTTGCTCAAAAGAGGCAAAGCCAAATTAAAACTTAGGTTTAACAAGTATTTAGAATTGCATTTATACTAAAAATTCGGATTTGGTCGACCCGGGACAAACCTGGTCAGATCTTGGTTCATTTTAGTAATTTCACGTGTCTGGAAATTGTTGATGAGGCGTGGACCACTAGCTTCTCATGCGTGGACCGCCATGATTGCCTGGAAATAGCTGGTAGGTTGTGGAAGGGAGGCGTAGACCACCAACTTCCTTGCATGGACCGCTAGGATTGCCTGGAAATAGCTGGCGAGCTGTGCAGGTGGAGCGTGGACCGCTAGCTATGCCCGCCGGAGAGATGATTTCGTCTCCTAAGCCTTTGGGACTCGTTTTCGAGTGTTCTTTTTATTCTTTTTGATCTAAGTAACCTAAAACAATGTGGAGAAGGGGGTAACATGAACAAAATGCAATCCTAAGATACCTAAATGATCCTAATGACTTATGACTCACAAATTATCCTAAAACAGTCTAAAATGCCTCAGAATAATGAGAAAATGCAACAAAATCTAATGCGATAACTATGCAATTTATACAAATATCAACTATTCCGGACTACATTCTTTCTTTTCCTCAAGCAAGCGAACAAGAAATAACCCCTAGAGAGAAGTTTCAAGGTGAGGACTCATAATCACAAGGAGATGCAAATTTAGTTGAAATAAGATCCTTAGGAAGATGTAACATATCGCGAAAGTCAAATCTACTCTCTCGTACTTCGTCATACTCTTCCCAAGTCATGCTAGTTATTTCACGTCTAAACCATCACAAGTAATCTTATCAAACAACCCTTTAACATTCATTAATGGTTTCATGTTGAATCTCGCTTATAGAAAAGAAATCAAATACCATTTGTCTAGGAAGAAAAAGGCTTTTGATCATTTATTGAGGTTTATTTAAGTGTTTTATGTGGTTTCTCTCAATGAAATAATGTTTGTCAAGTATTAAAATCGAGGGAGACTAGGACAATTGGCGCGTAAAAGGACTTGCCTTCTTTAAATCTTTCCCATCCTCAAGTTGAGTCCCTATTTCTACCCTTATTCAACTTGACTTAATCATCCACAAACACACTAATCTACTAAAACAATCATCTTCTTTAAGCTCTCTTGGTAATGAACTCTAAGGGCTTCCTTCTTTTTATTGCTATAGCTCTTTAAATCTTTTTTTATTTCTTTTGAATTATCCTCTTTAACTTATTCTTTTAGACTCCTAACTATTTCTCTTTTTAGCGTTGGATCTTGTTTTGTTTTTGTTACAAATTTAGAGCTAGCATCCTTTTTGTTCTTTTTGAGATTCTTCTACCCTTAGAGTTTTATCTTTTTTCATCCTTTTTCTTTCTTATGGATTCAGTCACTGATCCTTTTGACAACTTCTTTCATTCCCAAATCTGTGATCATCAAGTAAATACACTCGAATCGTTCCCATCCTATCTATACTAATCTTAAAGCGAGACTACTTCTAAGAAGGATTTTCTTTGTCATCCCAATACTCACGGAATTTTACATATTGAAGTACAAAAAGAGACCTCACTCATTTATCAACAATGGGAGGTTTGAAAGAAAGGCTTGTATTAAGGGTGAGGAATCATCCTTAAAATGAGAATGGCTACTTGGATTGGTTAAGAGTGGTGAAAAGGGATAAGTCAATCCAGTTATCAATGTCTTTATCCATGGTTAATGCATTTCAAGTCCATAAGCAAGATTAATTTCAAAGTTCTTTCAAGTTTAAGTTCAACAGGGTTGAAATCAAATCAAGCAAGCTTCAATTCAAACGCAAACAAGTGAGTCGAGAGTTTCAAGCATGGATTTTCTATTTTTTCGGTATGGCTCAAGTTACATGATTGTTCTAGCAAGGGTTTCATTTCAACTCCTAAACATGCTCCAACTCGTTATTATTTAATCATAGTCCTCATGCATATGCGTCTTATATGCTCCTAAGAGTCGATCCTAAAGACATGAACATGAGAACTGCAACTACATGTTTTTTTTTATTTTTTAATTTTTCAAAATTTTTTGATTTTTTGGTTTTTCTATGCCTTAATTATTAACAATGCCAACTAAACTACATGAGACTCAAAGAAGAAAAAATAGAAACAAAACAGCTAAAAGAGTAGATTAGCAAACCATCTCCTCCCCTCGACTTATTGATCATCGTCTCGGTGAGTGAATAAAATCTGGTGAAGGAGTACTCCAACAACCACAACTAAATAAAAAGAAAAATGTTATATACAATGGATAGAGGAAATGTACCTTGGATCAAAAATTAGGAGAAGCGGTGGCCATTGAATCAAGTGAAAGAGACGGGTCACTTTGGAACCATTAGAATGAGAGTTCGTACCTACAATAAGGAAATATCAAAAATTAGCTAATATACCATTCAAATGCTCCCTGGCATATAACTAAGCTACGAAGTGTCTAAACAAGGCATTTTCATGCTTATCTTGAATTAAAGTCATTCAATACATCAAGCTAACCTTATGGGACAATCAAACTCATCATTCCAATTTAATTAGCTCACAAATCAATCTAAACTATCATGCATTTTAAAAATCTACTTCTCTTCCAAAGAGTTTTATCATTGGTTTCAAGAGACCCTAAGTTACTCTAAGTTGAAGTTCAACCAATGAACCAACAAGATAGTTTTAGACTTAGCAATTCTATCCAAGAGCTATAAAATCAAATCAACAACCAAACGAATCTAACTTTATCCAATTGAAGAAATAAGTGATAAGTGATTAAAACTTGTATTTGCAAAGGATACTCATGGGATTACCTCCCAAGTGCCCTTGTTTAATACCTCTAAGCTTGACACTGTATTTTTGGCGAACTAATGGGTGGTGGAATGAGAACCACTGAGGCTCTTAGCTCCTTTGTCCACGAGCTCAAACCTTAAGACCCATCCCATGATCTCATCAATACACCTAGGATCTTGTTCCATAACCTCAATTTGGATCACACTTCTAACTCTTTTGAAATGCTTAGGGATGCCTTTACACTTGATCTTGTACTCAATAACACCATCTTCAATGTCAATTGGGATAAGCCGCATAGAAGGCTCAATCTTCTTCCCACTTGGTGTCTTTTTGATGAAGTATTCCTCATCGGAAAATAAATGATCAAGAGCATATTTCTCAAAAATCATCTCATTGTTTACCACTAGTTGTGGTTTCCCTTTGTCTCTGCCCTTCTGAGGTCTTCTTTTCTTCTTGGAGTCCACTTTTAATGCAATCTGAGAGCATTTTCTATGGTCATCTTTCCCAAATAAAAACTCAAGGCTTTTGCATAAATCAAATTTCTAAATGGGATCTTCTTTAGCATTCAAAGTAGTTATTGTCCCACAAAACTCATCATGAGCACCAATCACCTTTTAAGATTTTCTGGAGTCACTGTTGGTAAGAATGAACTCCGTTTTCTTTAAGTCGATAAATATCCCAACGGTTTCAAGGAATGGAGTTCCTAATAGCAATAAGAATTTTTCGGGGCCCGACATCTTAACAAAAACAAAGTCCGTACGTACGATGCAATCTCCAACCTTCAAGGGGTAACCTTCAAGATTTCCCATTGGTTTCTTAGTTGAAGAATCACCCAAAGCTATTGGAGAAGTAGGCTCGATTTTCTCTTTGATACCAAACGTTCTAATCATGTCAAAGAAAATAACGTTCACGCTTGCCCCGGTGTCTACTATGGCTTCTTCTTTCAACGTCCCTTCTAACAAGCAAGGGATCACGAATTTTCCAGGTTTTGAAACCTTTTTGAGGATTTTTGTTCCACTTATAGGAGGTAACACACCATGATTCCTTGCTATTGCTTCAAGGCCTTTCTTCCACAACTCGTATTCATCTATCCTTACTTTAAGCTTCGGGCTTTTGTTAGCAAGCTCTTTCAAACCAGAAGTAACAAGGTCTATTTTATGTATTGGAAGCTCAAAGTAATCTTTAAGTTGTTGTTTTATGAACCTTTGTGGATAGGGTAGTTTTGGTTGGTAAGGTTTCATATCAACTCTCGAATCCATTACACGCTTCTTTTCTCTTGTTGGAGTTTCATATCCAAATGCCTCGGTAGCTTCCCTCTTTGGTTTGTTCCAAGGGTTATTACAATTCATTGATTTTTCTTCTTTTTAATTAGATTGAGCTATGACCACTACTTCATCAATGCATCTGTTATCACCGTTTTCAATTGATGTCACGTCTTCATCATAGTGGATGACCCTTTCTTCATCAACTCTACAACCAAGGAGTGACTCAATTTCACTAGTCGTGTCTTTGCCTTGACTGTCAAATGCATTTTTCTTAAATATCATATCACAATAATCCTTGGGATTTGCTTCCGACTTTCCGGGTAAAATTCCCTTTTCATGGCTCTTTGAAGAAGAAGCTATTTGATTATCCAAAGTCTTGGCATGTACTGAAAGGTGCTCAAACTTAGTATTTAAGCCACTCAGACCATCATCAATCTTTGCATTCGCTCTTCCTTGCCATTCCAAAATTTGATTCAAAATCATATTGGTCTCATCTTCTTGAGGTAGTTGAGGAGAAGAGTTTGATGGATTTTTTAAGAGCTTGAATGGTCCTTTGGGCAGAAAATTGCTTTGCATTTGACCTTGTTGTTGATCCTTTGAGGTCGGATAGCTTTAGTGTTGAGGGTTATCAACATTAGGATTCCGGTAGGAGAGAATGTTCTTTCCTGACTTGAAGGTGGGATTATAAGATCTAGGATAATATCCCCCTTGGATGTAGTACATATCTTCTTAATCCTCTTGATCATTTTCATTACCATAACCTTTACTACCTTCCCTTGATCCACAACATTCACAGATCTTTATTTCAACCTTGTGAGCTTATCTATCTTGTCATTAAGCTCCTTGAACCTCGAATCCTCTTGATAATTTAGATCATAGTCACTCCCATAGCTTTGATCACTTTGGACAAGGTTTTCAATCAAAGTTTCACCTTCCTTAACACTGAGATTTGCGTAGCTTCCCCTACTAGTTGTGTCTAAGGAGTTTCGATTCTTTTCTAATACTCCTCTATGGAAGATTCGTAGGAGAGAGTCTTTTGGTACTCCATGGTAAAGGCAAGCTCTAGTATAGGACTTTAACCTTTCCCACGCTTCATAGAATGATTCATTGAAACCTTGCTTGAAACTTGTGTTGTCATTTCAGATTTTAGTGGTCTTTTGTTTTGGAAAGAACTTGGTCTTCAATTCCTTCTCTACTTGTGTCCAAGTCGATACCAATTTCGAGGGAATATTCTTCTCCCATTGATTTGCGACATCTCCAACCGAAAATGGGAACAAAATCATCTTTATTGTTTCTTCCGAAACCCCATTGATCTTCACGGTCCTACACAATCTATCGAATTGGTTAGGTGATCAGGTGGATTTTTCGCGGGAAGGCCATTGAACCATTGATTTTGTACCATGTTGATCAAACTATGTTTGATCTCGAAGTTGTTAGGTTGAATCGATGGTGGTTGAATACCATTCTACCTCTTCTAGTGTTCGTTTCATCAAAAGCACAAATACTCCTTGGATTGGTTTCATATTGGACTTGATGATGAGAACCAATCCCATCATTTTTCCCTTGATCATTGACAAAAGGTTGTGGAGGGTCTTGATTATTCTCCATACCCAAGAGTTGCAAATGATCTAGCATTTTGCGTTCTCTCCTAGCTCTAGAATTCTCTCTAGCTAACCTTTGAATATCCTCAACTCTTGGAACGAGATTCGTTTGTCCTCGGGTTCTCAAGTTCAATGCAACTTCAAAAGGAAACCAAAGAGAAAGATAAGAGTTAATATTTAGTAACAAAACAATTTAGTCTTAACAAAAAATTTATAACTAAATGATTAATTGTTGCTCCCTGGAAACAACGCCAAAACTTGATACGAATTCAAGTTTACTTTCAAACTTAAACCACTTGACCACAAGAGTATTGCGAGAAGTTGTAGTGATTCAGTATCGATCCTAAAGGAGCAAACGATAACGCACTTAATTCTAAGAATAGCTCTAGTTAAGCTAAGCCTAATCAAAGAAAAGAATTAACATTCAAACAAACCAAACAAGAAATGAAAAAAGGAAACAAGAGCTAAACAAATGAGCAATTGAGATAAGATTTAGATTTTAGATAATGGAATATGCGATTCATGGATTAGGCAACATGATTAAGTAGTCTAAATGCTTTTAAGATGAAAAGGTTAAGCAAGAAATCACCATTCAAAGACAAAGCAAGAAGTCAACTAGTCTATTTTCATGATCCTAGTCTATATGATAAATCCTAAATACTCTCAATCTCCCAATAGTGATCTATCATTCGTCAATCATTAAACACAAGCGCATTTGTCTACTAAACACCTTAGACAACTATTCCCGTAGACTAAGAATGATTAGCAATCTTAAGGTTCTCTTAGCCATTTCAACAAACACCTTCCGGGCGTGAAAATCTTAAGGTCTAGATTTTGAGTTATTAAGTCTAATCTAGCATTAAGTATCACTTAATCATGTGAATCTAGAAGTATTGAACTCTTAGAACCCTAACAAACATATAAATCTAGCCTAATCTACATAACCCACAAATCACAAAAGAGACTACTCACTAATCATGGTCTTAAAACAAGCATAAATACAAGTAGAAAGATTAATGATGATTAGATAAGAAGAAGATGAAGTTAAATATCCAAAATTTGCAAAGAGACATCAAGATTCACAAATGGTTGTGATATTGCACAAAAGTGGCAAAGGAAAATTAAAACTTAGGTTTAGCAAGTATTTAGAATTTCCTTTATACTAAAAAAATTAGGATTTGGTCGACCCGACACAAACCGGATCGGATCTTGGTTCATTTTAGTGATTTTAGGTGGCTGGAAATTATTGTCGGGTTGTAGGTGAGGCATGGACCGCCCGCTTCTTGTGCGTGGACCACAAAGATTGCCTGGAAAGAGCTTGCGGGCTGTGCAAGGGAGGCGTGGATCGCCAACTTCCTTGCGTGGACCGCTAAGATTGCCTGGAAATAGCTTGTGGGTTGTGCAGGTAGAGCTTGGACCGCCAGTTTTTCCCTCAAAAGAGGTTATTTAAACTCCTAAGCCTTTGGGACTCGTTCTCTAGGGTTTTTTTTATCCAAGTAACCTGAAATAGAGTAGACAAGAGGAAAACATGAACAAAATGCAATCCTAAGACACATAAATGATCCTAATGACTTATGACTCACAAATTATCCTAAAACAATCTAAAATGCTTTAGAATGATGAGAAAATGCAACAAAATCTAACGCAAAAACCATGAAATTTATACAAACATCAAGACTGAACATTTTGCTGCTAATGATGACTTGGCCCTAATGGTCATGGATTCACCTCGTCAAAACCCTATTAACGCGCCCGATGCGCCTAATGTTGGTAATGACGCTGATGAGGATGTTGAAGGTACGATCCCCGTGGTCTTATATGAGAATGATCCAGCGAATAAGTTCAAATTCAATTTCAGGTATAACGACAAGGGTCTGTTAGCAAGCCTACGCGTTGGCTTGCGGTGAGCTGAATCAGGTCATTGTTTCCTCGGGGGTCGACCTCCCTCTGGTAAATGATGTAGTCTTTGCGGATAAATTACGCCTTGTCTCTAAGCATACTGAGGTCAGTGTTGTCTCCTGCCTTGCATATATGTTTCGACATTTGCCTTTGTCACTTAACCATTTTTCGTGTTGCTTGCAGCTCGCCTACCATACCACCAATTTGATGAACAAGTATGATCGAAAGGTGAAACAACATCAAAATAGGGGAAAGAGGTTGGCAAGAAACTTAAGAAGGCTGAGAAGAAGACATAGTAAGAGGCAGCTGAGCTGAAGCTTGATCTTTTATCTAAGACAAGATAATCCTTGATCTGAATTCTGAGGTTTGACGAGCGAGAGAGGCCGAGGAGGGTTCAAATTTTGAGGTTGATGTGCTAACTCGAAGGGTTAAGCAGTTGGCTACTGAGAAGGCCAATCTAGAGGGGAAGTTGGAATATGATGTCGCTATGTTGAGAGTGTCTCGTTCGGAGTATGTCGAGGCGGAGAGGCTTTGTTGGCGATTAAACCGGATGAAGTTTGAGGCTCGTATGAACAAATTCAAGAATTATATTGATGATAAATAGTTCATCAAGAATACTTATCTAGAGGCCAACCAGCTATACGAGATCCTGGGGATGATCGAGTAGGTCGAGGAGAAATATGGGATATCAGCCCCGAAAGACTTTGTCGCAACCATCGAAAAGAAGGAAAAGCATGCGAATGCTTGGCTCGATAAGCAGAATATTAACACGCTGGAGGTTTCTGACATTGTCTTCCCGGAGGAGCATCTGGTTAGGGACCTTTCTCAGGATGACACTCCAACCATATTTCCAGCTGGGTTGAAAGACTATGAAAGTAATTCGAGCTTCCTTCCAGCTGTCAATGCCTCGCTACCCCCTGTAAATGATGGTTCGAATCTACCTCGAGATGACGATGTGGAGGCATTAGTATTTTACCAATTCTTTATGCTTGTGAACTTTGTTCCTTTCTTTTGTCTTTTTGTTTTTCCTTTCAGAGTAGATGATTTTCCTGAGGTCATGTTTTGACCTCGGGTGGAATGTTGTGGTATTTTTCTTTTTTCTTTTTAGAACAGATTTGGTTCTCTTTATCTTGATTCTTGGTTTGATGATTTTAAATAGTTTGCTAGGTTGCCTTGTTTGGACTTTACTTTTTAGAGACTTGGTCGTTTTCAGACTTGTTATGTGAGATTGTGAGGTGTCATGCCTCAGACCTTTTTTTAAACCTCGTTATCTTGTGCATTTAACATATTTTGATGTTGTTTTTGACTTAGTCTCTCTAGACTTGGGTTGTTTATAAGAGTTTCAGTCGACTCAGACTTATGTTTTGAGAATCAGTTTTCATATATTTCTTTTTAAAAAAATTGATTTTGAATCTTTTTATTATTTTTATTCATGAGTGACTCCCAATATTATTTCCTTTGTATCTATCCTTCCTTTTTTTCTTTTTCGGGATGCACTTTTTCACATCCTATAAAACACAAGACAATACCTCAACAAAGAAACTGAAATAGAATTCGATTTGAATGTGAAAGGAAAAAAAATTTTATTGATAGGAAACTGAAAT
>OVAN01010128.1:0-16086 GCA_900406275.1 Anastatica hierochuntica | reverse complement strand
TATATATATATATCTCCAACCTGTTGACAACTTGTTCCCTCGATAAAGTTATGGTGATTTGGAGACCGTTGAAGTTGGTCAGACATATATCAAAAATGGAAAAAGAATTAAATCAGTGAGACATTTCATATGCAAAACCATAATTAGAAGCAACAAAGCTAAAAAAATAATCTAGCAATTACCATCTCCTTGTATTTTGTTCTCCACTAATCCATAATTTGTAACCTGTAAGCCTAAATTCACAGGAAGAGATTTGTCAATATCCATACAAAGAGAAAGATTAAAACCAACCAACGGTCCACAGAAGTGTGAAATGTTTGGTGTTGGAAAAAAGCGAGTGCTTCGAGATTTTAAGAGTTGGGATGTCTTACCTGAGGCGTTTCGGACTGTACAATCTGGAGAAAATATTTGAGCGTTACTATTTTCTGCTGGTTGTGATAGTCACATGCCAGGGGTACTGATCATCTGAAACTGGCAACTCACATGGTTGGTCTCGGTAATCGATTCCGAATTAGGGTGAGAGGGTGAGAGAAATCTAGTGGCTTTATAAGATGGGGAAAGGATTGCCATTAATAGGAGAGGAGTCGACATCCGAGTTTTGTAGTTATGGAGAGGTGGTCGTTTAATTGAGGTTGTAGTGAAGCTTTAGGTTACAAAAAGGAGAAGACGGAAAGCGAAGTTAAAGAAGGTGAAAGGATTTTGTGTTGTTTAGTTTTGGATGGGCCATTGGGATTTCTACAGGTTGTTTGAAGCTATGTGGGTTTTCCAGCAGAAGCCCATGTTTAATTCAGTTATGCTTTATGATGTGGCAAGCTTAGGGAGTTACCCCAAAAAGCTGATGTGTACAACCTGAAAAGCTTCTATCTTCTACTTTTAATTAGTTAGATTAGATTAGAGGTTAGTCCCGCGCTACACGCGGGTTGTATGACAGAAATTTCTTGTTTCAAAAATTTTATATGAAAATATTTCAAATTTACATATCTATGGGATCTTTTAATGAGAAATTATTAAGAATTGCAAAGGAAAAATATTACTTTAGCAACTATCCCAGCCTTTTTCCAAGTCAAAAATTACTCGATGGCATCCACTATTTTTTTTTCTTCAAATGAGTCGAGGATATTTTAGTAAAAGATCCCTAATATTATATTGTTAATTTTTTTTAGAAACCCAAAAATCTAATTAATGTACTTTTTGGTCATAGACCAAATTCACCGTTTTATTTTGTTAATTTTTTGTATATTATATGTGACTAATAGTATTACATTATCGATGATATGAAATGTGGATATATGTTATTCATTGTGTTTTTTGCATTTTTATTTCCACCTAATAGCTTTTGTATTTTTTATTTGAATCGGATTTCTGCTTTCGATATGTTAGTTATTTTTCTTTCCTTTATTTTGTCATTATTTAATTTTACGTCTAAGATCAATCATATTTTTTTTGTTAATTCAAGCGGTAATTTCTTTGCTCTTTCTTTTTGTTTTGTTTATATACCTCAAATACATTTTTAAAAGTAACAATTTTAATGTCAAACTAAAAAACAATATATTTTTTGTATTGTTTTAATTTAATGTTGGGTTTTAAAAATTGTGTTTGTTTGTGTAAATAAGATTTGCCAGCAATTATATCACTCCGAAGTCAAAAATTTAGTTTCTATTTATTTAAAGTTAGGAAAACAGAGAAAAATTTAGTCTGAATTTTTACGTTTAATACCTAGAAAATTATGTGAAGTTAGTTTTTGTGCTCCACGTCTAGTTGGTGACAATTAGATGCTTTAGTTGTACGAATTTGGTGAACGGTATTTTTATATTTTTCTACCAGAGGTAATTTAGTTGTACGTGGAATATTGTTTTAAAGCGCCAACTATCGATCTTAAAAATACATGAGAGCTTATCCGCCTTTTTGCAGATTAGTTAGTGAACTCCCGTGTATAATCACTTGCCTTAAAAAGCATGATCTAATCTCTATTATTTACTGTAGCTTGTACTTAGAAACGACGCGAAGTTCAATTTTAAGAAATCGAAACATCATGGTCTTTAAGAATTTTGCATTCCAAATATGGTTTGGTTGGCTCACCAACTCGTAAGCAAAGTGAAAGCAAAAAATTCATCAGATACTGAAACAAATTACAAAAGATGAACTCGTGAAGAAGAACACTGAGGTGAAGTCCTCTATGTTCTTGTTTATCAATATGCATACATTCTCTGTTCGGAGAGGTGAAAAACCTGCGGTTAAATCCAAGTATATTATGATAAAAATCAAATAAATTACTGATTGTTTTGTTCCTTGAAATAGATAAGAGAAGTGAAGTGACCTTAGAGGGCCATCTCAGCATGTCAGGCACCGAGTTCGTCTTCCTCGGCTGTCTGGTGGTTTTAAGCAGCATGACGAAAGCGGTTGACACCCCGGCGCTGAAGGTAAAGAGCGATTGTTGTTGGCTGAGTAAGTTATTCTTCAAGTTCTGCATCGTCTAGCTCTTCAAGTTCTGCTTCAATTTCATTCTATCAAAAGAGAAATGTTTTAAAGACAATGATCATTTAGCTGAAGAATATGATCATAAAGAGTACATAAAAGTTACCTCATTGAAATCAGCCTCAGCCCCGTTTGGATTCAATAATGCTTCTTGGATTTGTTTCATGTTCTCGGTTTGCTCATTGATCTGTCCATGGTCTTTTCCACATCATCAATATTTCTGTATGATGAAAAACGGCAAGTAAGACTAAATACTTTAAAGTATTTAAGCAATGATAAAAGGTAAATAGAAAGGCTTTACTTCAAGCTAAATGGTCGAGGTGTTTGATTATCAAACTTTAATAACAGTAAAATGGTAGTAAAGGGTGTATTCAGAAAATGTGGTAAACTCTTACGTTGCTTTCTGCATTGCTTTCATTGCAGAAGCTCCACTCCTCAATGCATCTACTGTCTCGGTTATTGTTTTTGTGCTTTCTAACATAATCATCTATATGGAAAGAGAGATATGATCCTGATATATTAATCTACTGCTGCCGAAATTAGCAAATTTAGAGGAACACTACTACAAAGAAAAAGAGAAAACAGCTCACTTGATCATGTATACCTAGCTGGAATTTCCCAAGTTGTTCGCCTTGTTGCTCATATAACATCTTCCTTCTCAAACATTGTATCGCCGCTGCACAAGACTGAAACACGTAAGTACCATAGTAATAACAATGCACAACTGTATTTAAAAGACACAAGAGTCATATTGTCGCAGGGGAAAAAATTGTTTGTATCGCGTTTGTTCTTTGCTTGGTCTTTTCATCCTTTGGACCAGCCTTCTTCGAGAGTACTTTCTCCTTTTGACTTATGTAAACGGTTTCAGAGAGGGAGGATATTGTTCAAATTACCAGTCAATATTTGGAGCCCATGACACATAATAAACTCAATCACATTGTCCTCATGTATGACTAATTTTGATATTACCACTCATGTGTAATATAATTCAAAGAAACATATGCATATATGCTTGAAGTTTCCCAATAGTTTGATATAAAATAGATCACTTTTTTCAACTCTGCCTGTGAGAAATAAGACAATATATATGTGAAAAGCGTTGATAGAAACAAACCAAAAATAATTCACTTTTTACAAATAATAGAAGATCAAGAAGCAAGAGCAAATGATTTGATAAATAAAAGTGCACCTGGAGTTTTCAATTCATATAATCTAATAGATTCTACATCTTTGAAACCCAACATATATAAAACTCAATCGAATATGCTACAACATGCAAAAGTTACAAAGGTTAGAATATTAAACGTTTGAATGAAAGCAATTACAGTTGCAATAAAAAAAACATCGCAACCACTCCAATGTGTGAAAAGTACCTCATCATCTTTAAGCTCTTTCTCTAAACTCCAAATTGCAATCTTTTAATCAGCTTCAAAACCTTTAAATTGCAACAAAGGAGAAAGAATGATTAAGGGAAAGAATGATTAGTGGAAAGTGAAGACACCAAAAGTCATGTGATTAGGAGGACCCTAAACCCAAAATCCATTTAAAAACTTTAAAATTTCATATAACACAATCCTAAAAAGTAGTAAGATCAAACAATTGAACTTCCGAAATCAGATCTCAAATCTGCATTAATACGATGACGTAATATGCAAACAGCACAGCCCATTTGACTGCCTTCCCTATGTATCCATTAATTGTATGGTTCATGTGCATTTGACATCTGTAAGTTATATGTTTCTCATTGCATGGTTATGTGCTCTCCCCGCCATATATGAAGAACCTTGTATTAATGAGACGACGTACCATTATTCTACATATAGGCAACCTTCAACATATGATAATTAGAGCAAAATAAGTATCTAACAATAACAAAAGTTGGTTTGTTAATTGTATTTACCGTACTCATGACCAAACTTCAAGAACTTGTATAGCCTTGACAACTATGTTGTGCAATTCCACCTACCCATTAGAAAATCATATTTGGCTGGCCTTTTAAACCCCAATAAGCTTTTGAGCTTATTTAACTCCTCCAAACTCTTCCTCCTTTAGTTTCTTGTTTCCATTGTAATCTCCCAGGGTATTATCATTCTATACATGTATAAGAGTCTTCTGTAAAACTTCATACCAATGGGACTGTAGAAACCAAACAAAAGAAAATTTTATAGCAAATGAATAATAATGTGTTTTCCGGGGAAACTAATAATCGAAGACAACTCTCGATGGGGCTGGAAACGATTATTGAATATTGGCTCATCAAATCTCCATCGCCAACCTATGAAATCAGAGGACTTTGTCAGAAAAACTCGTACAAAAAAAAATAAGACATAGTTATCTCTTACTTGGGTAACCACGCGAGATCTAGCATGGCAATGGATAATTTTGGATTTGGAGCGTCCTCTCAATACATATTTCAACAAAAGGGGATCGGTAAGAAGCTAAAACTCACAATTTTGGTGAAGACAAAGGTCCATCGACTCGATCAGAAATTGGAAGAAAAAGGTAATCTAGATATTCATTGAATACTGAACCAAGAAATTGAGAGTAATATAAATGATAAAGCTCAACACGTTGAGAATTCAGGAGTAATACGAAACGATATGAGTTTCTGAGAATCAATGATCGTGGAGATTAGATCTTTGTAGAGGAGGAATACACGTGGCAGTTTCTGTGGTAATGTTAAAAATCTTACGTGGATAGGCTAAGAGGGCTGAATGAACTTTTTTTTAATTAGTTAGATGAGTCATTGAACATTAAAAAATAAGAATACTTACTTTTGTAATTATATATTAGTTATTTCAGGAAAAACGGAAAGCAAACCAAAACTATTGGTATAATGTATCTTTAGAAAATCATTATAAAGCTATAGCATTATAAACAAAAACAAAAAAACCTCATGGTTTGATCTAAACATTATCCGTAAGAGTTGAGTGAGGTCAATATGTTGAGGTCAAATGTATTAGAGCCATTAGTTAATTAGCCTATTTTGTAGTGGTTACTTTGTGATTAAAAAAAAGGTAATAGGCACAAATGTTATGGAAATTTAATATGTGGATACATCTGGTAATTTCTAGTTTAATGAGATGCGAAACTATAAATTGGTACTCTATAATAGAGTGTTATGGTCCCAAAGTAATCCTAACCGAAAATATAGAATCTACTTGCATCCCCATCACCAAAGAACTAAACTCATTCAGGGTTTGCTTTAGAAGATTCATTCTCTAATTCAGTTTCTAAACAATGGATTCATCGGGTAGGCTTCCGCTCTTGTTCTTATTAATTGAAGACTTACATGGTTCATGGTATAACAAGATTAAATAAATCTAATTGGTGGTATCAGAGCCACCATATTCAATTTCTAGTTGATATTCATGTTCATGTTAAGGATTTAAATTCGGATTTATTTTATTTTACTGCATAAATTCGGATTTAAATTTGTGAAAATTTTCAGATTGTTGAATCTGTTTTTTTCGTAATGTTTATGCTTAAATAAAGTATTATGTGATTTGTGGTTATTTTGTCTTAGATCTAAAGTATATACATGTGAAGATCTAGTATTTTGGTTAATTTTTATAGATAAAAGCATCATTAGATCTTAAAATAGAGTATCTAAAAATGATCTAAGATAATTTACTCATCTAATCTTATTTTCGAAACTTAGGGATGGCTATTTCTCAAAATTTTGAGTAAAACTTTCGGATTTAGGTCTGCTATGCGGTTGAGTCTGTCTGTTTTTAGGGTTTCTTTGAAACCATCAAAAGTTGAAGTAGGGGTAGTCCTATTAATTTTTCTTTTCTGATTTAATGAAAAACACACTTCGTTCATAAATAGTCATTAGGCTTATTTTATCCGGCCCAATTTAAGTTATAAAAAAATTGTTTCTTGGATGAGAAACGCACTCGCAAGAGGGAAGTAGAGCGCTGGTCAATATATTTGATATTTGACGTTGACCGGTTTCGATCCCAGGTTCTTGCCATTTTCAACCATTATGCTATGATAACTTCATTATAAAGAGCGCTCATACCTCTTGTTATATATATGCGCAAGAAAAAGATATTAAATCAATAAACAAATTTAGTTGTACAATTTTTATATTGTACATGGATTAATGTAATCAAGATATCGTCAAAATGATCTCTCTCGAGGACATTTTTCATGAAAAATATTAAACGATGTATGTATGTATATTTTACGGATATTGACCTAAAAGAAGATTTTTTTATTTGGCCAAATTTACATATATATATATATATATACACACACACACACACGTGTGTATTTTCATGCGAATATTATATCGGCCGAAAGGAATGTTTGATTTTGGCCGAAATAAACACACATCTATATGATAAACACGTGAAAATTAAAGAAGATTTATTGTTTATTACGTATTATTATGAGTGTTTGATCATTACATTAAAAGTACTACTAGTAGTTAATATTATTGTTCAAAGACTTGATATTAATGTTATACTTGGTTCTTGGATTGAATTTTAAAATTGTTTAATATTTATTATTGATTTTCGGTTAATGAATAACTAATCAAGTTTTGTTCTCTCTTTTAGCAAATATTACTGCTCTATCTGCCAACTTAGGATCAATTCCAAAACCTACGAGTTCTACTTTACTGAGTGGAAAAATAAAGTTAAGATTATTCTTGGGTGTATGGATCTTGACTTTGCTCTAAAGATGGAACAACCTACTTCTCTTATGCATATTAGCACTGCTGAGTATAAGGTTATTTATGAGAAGTGGTAGCGTTCCAATCGCATTGGTCTAATGATCATTTAGGACACAATTCTATAAATCTTCAAAGGTGGTGAAGAGATCAATGATTTCATACAGTTCTTTATCGAGATGAATTTGCACTTCACAAGAAGCGATAAGGAGGAGATAAACATGCTTTTGCATCACTTTAGGACGATGAGATATCACGATAAAGAAAACATAACAAAGTACATTTTGAAAGTAATCGTCTTCTTAGTCTTGAACTCTCTTCCTCCTCAGTTCAATCAGTTGAAATCCAACTATAAGACATAGAAGGAGCGATGGTCTCTTAATGAGCTCATTGTGTATTGTATGCAAGAAGAATATATAGTGAAGCTTGAAAGGACATAAAATGCTCATTTGACTTACACCTATAAGGGCCAGGGAAAAACAAGGAAATTTGAGCCATTTAAGAATGATGCTGCTAAGGGTCTCACCTAAAAGAAATTGGATAAGGATGAGAACACTTGATTCTTTTGCAGGAAGGGTGAACACATGAAGTGATATGATCCTGAGATCGATTTCTATGGAATTGGTAGAAAGGATAATCCTGAAGGAGATTCAGGTTGTGCAGATTTAAGATTTTGTCTCGTGTATCCCTCGATAATGGATTTGTGAATCCAAAGCTGATGGAAATCCTTGAAAACGTTGTAGAAGTCCTGAATCGAAGGAATGGTAACACAAGTGTTTATGGACTAACATATGATACTACCAAATTGTGGCTAAGATATCAACTCTTTAGCAAATTGATCTCAATATCACACCAAAGATCGAGTTCAGAATCACTTTCAAAGAAGAAAAGCAAAAGCTTTAAAACTTTTATTGATAAAAGGTTGGTCCTTTAGCCATAATGTTTGGCTACATTATATAGGAAAAAGAATAATCTTAATCTAAAAAGAAAAAGAAAAAGAAAAGAAAAGAAACTTGAAACAAATCAAAATCAAATCTAATCTAATTTAAAGGAATAATAGTTTAAAAATTATGGAAAATAAAGGGAAAATCCGAAAATAAAAGGAAAAAACAACAAAAACTGATTTTTTAACCCTGACTACGATGCCTGGACAGGGTGTCCAGACAAAACCAAAGTTGCTTACACCTAGGTAAGGTGTCTCCCTTCTGCACCCGGACAGGACGCCGGACAGAACCAAATTTGCTTACACCCAGGTAAGGTATCTCCCTTCTGCACCCGAAGAGACGCCTAGACAGAACCAAACCTGCTTTCATCCAGATAAGATGTCTCTCTTCTTCACGAGGACAAGGCGCCTGGAAAAAACTTGTGAAGTTGAACTTTAAAGCATAATTTCCTTTTTCTCGTCCAATCATTTTACATCTTCATGAAATTTTTCTCTAGATTGTTCAGATCATGAAACCAGTTTGTCAGGATTATATCATGAAGAAGAATTGCCAAAAGTATCATGCTTGGCATGCTAAGAAGGTTATGTCCTCGCTTTAATCTATTTAGAAATGAACTTAGTTAAAGAACTTAGAAATAGTGGATGGTTAGACTCTTATGTTTTTACTAACATTTGTATTTCATTGCAAGGTTGCATGAGTACCAAAATCCAACAGGTGTTGAAAAACTTATTCATGTGGATAATGGGATTTCGTGCATGTGGAGGCGACTGCACATTTTAGAATTTTTCTAGTCCTAGTTATTTTCTAGATTTGGAAGACATTTTTGTTGCACCGTCTTTAAGAAAAAGTTGGTTTGTAGTTTTTGTTAGGCATATCCAGTTGTTATTATCTAACTGAGAATTGAACCGCTACTTTTCTTTAAATTCAATTATTCAAGGAGAGAAAGTAGTTTATGTTAGGCATATCCGGTTTCTAGTTTTTGTTATGCATATCCGGTTATTCTTGTCTACACTGACTTTAAAGGGATTGCCATGTCGTTCTCAGACGCATTTCATACAATTCAAATACTAACAACATCACAACTTAACACTAACATACCATAGTCATGAATTAATCATTATTCAATAACAAACAATCTTTTAGACCTAGGATGCATCTTGTCTAATAGTACTAAGAATCCATAAATTGCACCCTCGTCTTTGTCTTAAGGTTGAAAAGTAAATTATGGAAAATAGAGATGAAAGTGGTCGAAACTCTGTTCTGGTGATCTGAAGTTGCGTTCTGCATTATATCGTTTGGCTTTTTCTGAAACTGTGTTTGAGTTCAAAAGAAAATTAGGTTTTTTTGGTTTTGATAAACCAAGATGATTCTTGGTCAGAACGCAACGCAAATAACTACTGATCCTTACATTCAATTAGGATATTGACAATTGGTATGAATTCCTTGCAACGAGATTTTTCCAGAAACACCTTACTCGCCTTCTAACTCTTTCTAGTTCGCCGGGAAACCTTCCCGCAAAACCCCTATGTGAATCTGGAAAATTTAGTATCATACTTAATCGAAAAAAATAAGGCCTTTCTAGCTCTCGTTTCGGATGAGCTTCTCCCAATTAGTACCAATATCCACTAATCGTTTGTTTCCAGATACAATTGTCGGTTGACATCTCTAGAGCTCCTAGTGGTCTTTTAAGTTGTTAAACTAGTAGGGCATTAGCCTCAGAGGGGTGTAGATTCTTATACAAGACTTGTATCATTTGATGATGTCATGTGAATCGCTAGAAACATGTGAAGTGTACGGCTAACCCAATAACGAAATTTTTGTAAAGGGAAACGAGTAGGCTACAATGAGAAAAAAAGACATCCAATGCTTTTGTCATCGAAAATGGTTAAGCCGCTACAATAGCAGGGGGAGGAGTTCCTACATAAAGTCCTACTCTTTTATGGGCACAAAGCCAGAAGAAATCGTTCACTCTAGGAGTAGTTTGGGCAAATCCACTTCAAGTCACTCGCTTGGAGTCTTTGCTAAGAGTCTTGAAGAATAGCTATATAGTAATCATGTTTGCTTTATCTCAGTTGGGTCTGGAGCAGGGCTACACAAGGCAGCTTCTAGAGCTTCATGGGTGTCTTTAATCCCATATCTATTGGTTCTGTTTTCAGATAGTACTGCAACCATTTTCATCGCTACCTTGCTTGCATTCTATAAACGGTAACTTCTGCGAGGGATCTTTATAGGTAACCAGTCTTTACTTAGCTCCACCTAAGTAATACCCAAAGATTTCCATGACTTTCTTGGTTGGACCAACCGGTGCTTTCTTAAAAGAAAGAGCTTTAGCTTTCATCACATTAGGAATCCTCAATCGGTAAGAAAGAAATGTTCTTAAGCTTCTAGAATATATTTCTTAGTTCAAGATCCCTCTTACTAACGCGAATCAAAGAATAAGTATATCGGTTCTTCCGAAAATGGGAATGGTCCCTGACATTATTTGATTTGTATGTGAACCAAGACATTGATTCCAACTTCTTGTGACTGAACCTGGTAAGGTGACATGTTAGTGGACAACCATCATCGAGCACGTTGACTCTACATATGAATTTAGCTTAGTCACATGAGTGGGAGATCTCTTCACTCCTATCCTTCCCTTCTATTATCACATCTCTCGCCCAAGTTCAGCGGACTCAATTGCACCCTTCCTTCGTCGTATAGACGATAGTTTCAAAATCCTTCGTTATCGGTGTAAGCCTTCCCAGCTTGCTTTCTTGGTGACTCTAACTCGGATATTATATGTGCTTCTCAAGAATTATGTCACTAACACTGCTACGCTCACTATTCACTAAGATATAAACCCTTCTCTCGACTCAAGATCAAATAACGGACGTATTTTACCTCGGAATTGAGTGTTCTTGGTAGCTAAGCTGGAAGCGTCAGCTTTCTAACCATATCAATTTCTTCACTTAACTCATTCGGCATCAACAATAACTCGTCTAGCAATATGCCTCTGTAAAACTGGAAAAACCAATTTTTGATAGATTTCAAGATATGATGATTTTCTCTCAATTTGTAGATAAGACTGTGAATGGAGTTTACCTTGGATTTGAGATCCGAAAGTTGATGTGTCTTATTTCCAACAAGATCTATCATTCCAATCCAAAATCAACGCTTTTCTTGTTCGGATCTGGTTGAAAAACTGCTTTGTCAAGAGGCCTACTTGACATTGTTTTCTCTCCGGTGGTCTTAACAGTTGATGGCTGCGGTTTTGGTGATTTCAACAAAGTTTCACTGTCAAATTTGTCTATTATTCTCCTCTTGGTTGTGATTTTTTTGAATAAGAGAAAAACTTAGGGTTTAGTTAATCAAAATTACTAAAATACCATTAATTAGGGTTTGAGTTTAAAATGTTCTAGATTAAAAATTTAGAGTTTGGAGGGATGGGACCGCGACACTACCACTGTTGTTTTTACTAATCAGAAACCGAAACTGATATGATTTATGGGTTAAAGAGATTGGATAAATCTAATATTATCGTGAAAATAGAAAACAAACTTCAAAAATCAGAATGGTGCCTGTGAGAAAACGTGTGAAGACACGTTGCTTGGGTTTGTAATAGTAGATCTCGACAGTGTTAATACAGTAGTCATCAGTCAATGCTCAGGAACTTGGACAAGCATTAGATTTCATTGGTTGTTGCTCTGACATAACTACTGTTGTTGCGTTTTATTTATAATATGTTACTGTTCTCCCTATCATATTGTCGGTAATATCATCATTCCGTTTATATATCTATGCCCCAAAAGAGGATACAACTTATTAGGTGGGCATTATATAGAGAAATCTACGGGCTTTAAGTAGATTACATTGACAAAGATGTCCAAGAGATGAACAGTTGATGATATATTTTGTGACCATTTTGCGTGATCCCGTCTTCTGGTGTTGTAGTGGTTGTATCGATTCGCCGTCTAAGTTATGTTTTAACTCAAATATTATTTTTTGACAAAACATGATGAAATGAAAAAACTTTATCTTGACCCACCATGCATGGATTCTATCATTTTTCTTCTTTCTTTGTCCCCTCTTATCTTCCCTTTTTTTGTATAACTCTTATTTCCATTTTGCCTAAACAATAATATTACTTATATAGACACAAATGATAAAGGCTCTCATTGGTAAATCAACTAGTATAATAGAGAGGAAAGGAAAGCGTAAAAAATAGGGACAAATTTAATGAATTTAATGTTACTTTCCTTTATTCTACACTTTTACAAAAGGAAAAAAAGTATAAAAACCAGAAAAAGACAAAAAAAAATCTTAGTTGAATTTAAATTGAACTGAGAGTAAATCTTTTTACTCTATTACTCTATCCGTCCTATTTTAAAAGTTTTTCTAGATATTTTTCCGTGTTTCATATTAAAAAAATTTTTAGAATATTTATGCACATTTTTAATTTAGCTTATCTAATAATAAGTATAAAGATTTTTTTTATTGGTTCAAATATTTTTGGTTAGATATAAATAATATTTTTTTAATACAAAAAGACAAAACTCTTAAATTTTTCTATTTTCACTCAAAAATCTTATATAATAGAATGACATGAGTATTTGTTACGCTATTTGTACTAAACTGTCACACCCAAAATGGTATATTTTCTTTACAAAACTTAGAAATTATGACTGTGTCCTAATATTCAACCTATTCATTTGTGTTAGTATTATTGCTATGCATAGTTGCACATGAGTACACGAGTGGAAAACATAGGTTTGTGATTAATTTTTTCTAACTAATTTTAAAAAATGGCTAAATTTTTTGGAAAATATGTAAATCAGTCATTTCTTTTCTCTTCGTGTTGTGGCTTTTAAAAGCTTGTGTCTGGTGCTATTGTTATGACATCATCTGTATTCAAATTTGTATAAAAAGTATAAGACATGACATCTATATATTAAGAAGCCTTCGTCCAACGCTTTCTTGTGGGTTATATAAAGAAGTCTCTCACAACGATGTTTACCCATTCCATGAAATAATCTGTTCACAAATAGTTAGTTTTAAGAAAAAATGATGTTCTTCATCTTCAATTAGTAGTCTTCACACAATCAAACCAGGTTTTAATAATGCTCGTTGATGATTTTTTGTTTGATAAAGACTAGTATTTGACTTCAGAGTTCATAAACATATATATGTTTTAATTAACCGGCATTTCTAAATCTGATAGGCTGCTTATATAACTGGATTCTAGTTTAAAAAATGAGAAAATCCATGATTAATTTTGGATTTAGGTTCAGATGTTTCCTTTAATAAATAAAAATATCCTAATAGAGCCATAAGTCAATAAAAAAACATCCGAATAGAACCATAAGTAAATAAAGAAACACACACACACACGAATAGAACCATAAGTCAACATCATTCAATCACGATTCTCTCTATATAACTTGATGTGCCCATGTTTCTTGCTGTCAACAATTGACAACCTCCTCTTTTTCATTCCATCACCCATCAACCAAAACACCCTTTTAAATATTATATAATTCATTCCTCAAAAAACCTTCAAACAAATAATACTTTCTCTCTCTCTCTCTCTCTNTCTCTCTCTCTCTCTCTCTCTCTCTCTCTCTCTCTCTCTCTCTCTCTCTCTCTCTCTCTCTTCGACTCCAATTAATATTTCATTAAACAAATGCCTTCTCAAAACCGCAGATCAAGAACCAAACAACTCAAGAAATCAGTCCTTATGCTCATTCTTCTTCTTGTCCTTTTGAGTTGCTGCAATGGAGCAAGAACCACGAACATGCTCAATGCGAGTTCCCCACGCAAAGAAAACGACGTAGTTTCACCACCTCATCTTCATCATCATCATCATGATAATCAAGTACAAGATCACAAAAGAGTAGAGTTCTTGGGGTTCTTGCCACGTCAGTTTCCGGTTCCAGTTTCTGGTCCTTCTAGAAAACATAACGACATCGGTTTAAGTAGTGCAACTAGGAATCGATCTTCTCCTTGAATCTCTAAACTAAGATGTAATTAATCAATGTCCCTTTTTGTTTATGTAAGTTCTTTTTTTGGTTTAGTTTTGCTCTTTTTGATCTCTTGGTTTAAACTTAAAACTGTTGTAAATGGAATTTTAGTTCGCTTTACTTCTGGAAAATGTTGTGTATAGATCAGCTTTTCATTTATGTAATTGGAACTTGTTAGGTCCATATTGCACGTACGTAAGTCTTAAAAGTAAAGATTTTTTTTTTAAAAAGAGTTTAAAATAGTGTTCCTACCGTATTTTAATTGTAGATTAATTATTTCGGATTGACGACGATGATTATTAATAAGTACCAATCAATCTTGGCTACATCCTACCACCGTTTCGTTTGGTGGAATAGTTATTGTTGATATAAGCCGATCGATTGATGATTTTAATTTAATATTAACTTTTTTTTTCTTTTGTATAAAAACCAAATTAAAGGGATAATAATTTTAGGAACCCAACAAACTATCTAACTAAACGATTTAAACGTAACTATATAATCTTTTGTTGTCAAAATATGTTATATCATTTGTAACATACGAATACCTGAAAAGGCGACAAAAAAGCGATATTAGGATTCTTCGATTGGTGCTTCGATCGATCTTAATTTCTGGTGTATCTGGAGTAAATTTTTTATGTGAACTGCAGATTCAACCTTGATAAGTCAATATGTCTCGAGAAATTCAAGAAGAAGATCTTGAAACCTCTCTAATTGCGGAAGCAGAGGAGGTTCAACCAGGTTCAAGTGCTGAGTGAGACTTGTGGTATTCGCTGCAAAATCTTCGTCTGAGAGAAAAAATTGAGTCGTTGGAGATTCATCATGATGCTCGCAGAAGATTTGAGTGTAATCAACAGCTCTGTCTTGTTGTTAAGGGTGTAAATCCTCGAGTTCAATCATCGAGTGGAATCCGATTAACGATGCCCAAAGCATGGAGGCTCATGGGTAAAGTGGAAGGCCATATCAACGACGATGGATCATTGAGCTTCTATTTCCAATATGAGCAACATCTTTTCTGTTATAGAGCATGACCCATATACTTTTAGGGGATGGATGTTAGCTATGGATAGATGAAATCAAAGGAACTATCCTACCTTCCTAAAGAAAATACCATTTTGGATCCAAATCTTTAACTTACTTGACATGTATCTAGAAAAAATACCATTTTGGATCCAAATATTTAACTTACCTGACATGTATTGTCGGTATGAGATCCTGGAAAGTATTGGTTCAAAGCTAGGACAATGGAGGGAATCATTGGTGATTCAACCTACTTCTTTTAAGCCTACTCAAGTTTGGGTCAAGATGGAACTGAGACTAAATGATAAAATTTATCTAGCAAGGCGAGTATACATCATGGAGATGGAGGAGTATGTAACTTTGAGTTTAAGTACCAAGGCCTTGGGAAGTTTTGTACAATTTATGGAAGTATGATTCAGTGGAGCATCATCTAGTGGACTCTAAAGAGGTGTGGTCCTTCTATTGCTAAATATGGTGAATCACCTGCAGGCAATCAGAGAAAAGTTAAGCCATTAATGGAAGCAACACCTCCAGTTCGTGAAGTTAGAAGCAGGGGAGGGATAGTCACCTCATAGCCAATGTTTGGTTATCAAGTTGCAGCTTCAGCGAAGAGAAAGGCAAAGGTTGATAAAGGATTTGAAGAGAAAGTTGCTACCAAACAGAAAACTGACAGTGTTGATAATGAAAAGGGGAGGGTGAGAACCCCTAAACCACCTTAGGAACCATGAAGATCATACATTGGAATTGTCAGGGAATAAAAAATTCCCTAAAGCAGCACTTTCTGTATAGTTTTTGTAAGACCCACCAGCCTGATATTTTGTTTTTAATAGAAACTAAAAACAAGGACGCTTATTTAGCTAGTATGGGATCAAGGCTGGAGTTTGAGAAATCTTTTGTTTATTCTGTTTTTGGCTTAAGTGGGGGTTGGGTTTCTTTTTGGAAGAAGCATGTGAATATTAGCTTCCAGGGT
>OVAN01010127.1:0-16086 GCA_900406275.1 Anastatica hierochuntica | reverse complement strand
AGATGCGATCTTGGACGTTGATTTTGAGATGGTTGTTTTTGACACCAACAGTTAGCCCCCCAGTCCGCAAGTATTAGGAATAGTTCTTGTGGGCGAGTGATGTGTGTTTAATCGGAATCTACGGCCAAGAGTGTTTTTTCCTTTCTCGAAAACTTTCGTCGATTATTTTATTGCAGAAATTCCCAACAAGTGTCCGAATGTGTTTGGATTGGGGTTGCGCCTTGTAGTGGCTGCCTACGTACCCTTGTGGAAGGGATCAAGCCTTTCATAGTTCATCCTGGAGTCAAGGTTCTTACGACCTGTTTTCCAATGAAACCTTTATGGTTTAAATGTCGCCCATTCTCTTGAATTATCTCGGTTGGAAACTCGGGTCGGTGAGCTTGAGAGAGATCTCAGAAATACTGTGAGTTTGTTGTTCTAGGAGAAGAGGGCTAGGAAGGCGAAAGCCTCAGGGCACAGAGCGAAGAAGGTTGATTAAGTCATCGAATCGCGGGGGCCGTGTATGAGTCGAGGTACGCTTTGCGTGCCGATTCTCAGGCTTGTTTCGCTAATACCGCGAGCTCCCTCGATTCCTTGATGGGCGTTCAAGACAGGGACCTTGCCTTGGCGGTCACCGAAAGAGTAAAGAGCGAGATTCAGACATTTTTACGGAGGTTCCTCGTCTCGGCAGGGTGAAGAGATCAAGCTATCTACTCGTAGAGCGGAGCTAGTGGTTGCCCCAGTCGTAGCCAAACGTTCGACCCAGTTTGCGGTCGACTTTGATGAGTACGAGTACGCGCGTCGATCCTTTGGAGAGTTCCACGAATGCAGTGATTCGGTGGTCACTTTGCGGTACATCCAGGGTTCCGATAACTCTTATCATGTCGAGACGGATAGGCTGACTGGTCATATGGGTAGGTGCGAGAACGTGGAGTCTTCGATCCTTCAACCGAAGGGAGGATTCAGAGTCGTTGGGATCCGATTTTCGTTTCTCCGGATCTGGAGGAAGTTGGTGACTCTGTTCAGTGCGAGGACGACGCGGTGGATAACTGCCCGAACCCATCCGATGTAAATGGGTTTTCGATATCCAGTTTCTTTGAGTATGGAAAGTGAAAAGTGGACGTTTTTCCGTAGAGGGAATATGTTCCATTTCTTATTGTCAGTTTGTTTTCTGGCCGCGTGTGGCCGTTTACGTATGTTTAGGCCGAGTGTAGCCATTTTCAGATTAATGGGATTGGCCGTCTGTGGCTTAGAATCCCCACCGCTTTCGCGGTTTTTATGTTAGTGAATGATGCATTTTAGCGTATGAGTTTTGCGATTTGTCGCAGTGTAGAGGGAAGAATACGAGTTGTCATCTCGTATCTAACTCTTTTTGTTGATCGTCCTATTTGTTGTTCGTTTTAAGACGTTGCAAAATTCTGTAAAATTTTGCGAGCGTTTTTATAGGAACAAAGAGACATGATTTAAGATTCTCAAATCGGTTAGATATCATGCCTTGAGATGTTAGAGACCAGTGTGCTGGGTTTAGGGCAAGACCTAGGTTTACTCTCGGTTTTAGGGGGTGCGGTGACTAATCTCAGCTTACGTATCCCGTTGCGATTTCAACCTGATTCTGTACCGATTTAGAGTCCACGATATGTTCTCGGCTTATACGACTCGTCTGGTCTGCTTGAGAAATTCGAAAGAGAGCTGGCGAAAACTTGCGATGGAGTTTCGCCTACGACGGGAGAACCACTTGAGGGTGGCTCCATGGAGATGCTCGACGAAAAGGTGACCGAAGCCAGCGTCTTTTTCGCCCTCCTTGAGTTTCGATGTCGCCAGCGCGATCTGGAAACTCTGAAGGTAAGCTTTCGGGTCGGTGGTCCTGTCATACGTCGGGATCTTCACCTTTCTGGGGTTTGAGATCTTCGCGTTTGTAATGCGAGCAGTGAAAGGAGTCTTTCGAGCCTTGTCGAGGAGTCGATCGATCTCTGGTGTAGCGCTGGTCGCGTGATGGATCTGCGACTTTACAACTTTCACTTATGCCGCATTTTTCGCGATGTAGTTGCGGAGATCATCGAGATCGTGACTGGCGGTTTTGCTAGAAGGTCTGTGCGTTCTGTTAGCTACCCTATCCTACTCTTCAGCCTGTTCCTGTTGCTCAACCTAGAGGACGTTTTCTACTTCCTCCGTCATGGGTTCATCGAGCCGAGAACTGCGGCGAGTTTCGCGACCTCTAACCCTTCTCGGGTGTATGTCAGCATCCTCATCCGAAGGGTCAGAGTGATCGCTGATTTCTAGGTCGATTCGCTCGGCCTCATGTTCCTCTGTTTCTTTTTCAATAGCTGGGAGGTCATTCGCGCCAGCCCGGGTTGCGACAGGTGTGATCTCATTGGGATTTTGTTCCGATGGTTTCTCCTGCGCGTCCCGAAATGCTCCAGGCGGAGTCGCGAAGTTGAGCCTTCTTCCGCGGAGTCTCGTTGCTCCACGCGGAAGGATGTTTTTGGTTCTCGCGTTTAAGGCATCAACCTGTTTCGCGAGAGAGTTGGGTAGTTGGTCACGTTCTGTCGACTTCTTTTCGAGAGTCGAGAACATGTTTTTGATCTCCTCGAACGCCGCGATGTTTGAGTCAGCGTTGACCGCAGTGACGTTCGTTGTCGGAGTGATTTCCACGGTGTCGCCGGCGTTTTCGCCTTCGCGAGCTGGTTGGCTGTTCTGTTCTTCGGTGTTCATACCCGATCTATGAATTGGCGTGAAAGATATCGCATGTGTATACCCTCCTTCTAGCGACAANATTCTCACTGTCAATGTTATGTGGTTCACGGACTCTCTGTAGCCAAAAATCGACAGATCAAGCAGTGAATGCGAAAGTTAATGGATAAGAAATACGAAAATAAGCTGCGAGATAAGATCAAACAAAAAGCGTGAGTAAAACAAATATGCTAACAGATTGCAAGATTCAGGTTAACGAGATTCGTATGACGAAATTGAGATGAATAGCAAAGTAAAGACAATACAAAACAGATTGCGAAGCGAGATATGTAAAACGACAGTAAAGTAACAGGATTCGTAACGAGAAACAGTATGAACATGAAAAGAGAATCGTGGATCAAAACATGAACGGATACGAATAACAACAATCGAAGAACACATATTAGGAAGAAAGTATAAGGCATCTTATTCGAATTCGTGATCTGAGCGTGCGCAACCGGTGTTAAGCCGTGGCCGCAAGAACTGTTGGCGACGATTACCTAGAACTACAGTGTAGACTCGTAACCTAGTTGAGACGCAGCTCGCTAACGAAAACAAAGTAAGAACCCTAGTTTATTCTAAGTGTTTTGCGGTGACAAAAATTGTGTTGTATATCTCATCCTTCTCCTTCGCACCCTTTATATAGGTCTTCGTGGGCTTAGCTCATTTTCTTTTTCATCCCTGATTCGTGCATATCTTCTCGTGGAAAATTTCCTTTTCCCCGATTCGCATATATCTTTTTCGAGATCCTTCCTTATCTTCTCGAAATTTAACATTTTCGCGAAACCCTGGCAAACTGTCATCGTAAATGGGCCGGTTCTCGCCCGAAATCGTAAGTGGACTGTTATCGCGATTTGGGCCCTTTCAAGCCGTTTCGCGGCTAATTGATTTTGACGATTCCTTTCGAAGAAACCGTTTCTCGTGAGACCAAGCGGTAATAGTTTCGTGGAACGATAAGACTACTCGTATAGTTTAGACTCTTCCGGTGTTTAAGTTAACCGTCTTCGTTTTACACGATCAATATGAAGTCCACGAAAAGTACGAATCCTTACAATTATCGTCACGACGGTTTGACGGAAACTTTAATCGAGACGAAACGAGAGACGATCAAGTGACGATTCGAAGGAGATTATGATCGGAAAGGACGTGGTTCAGCCAACGGAGAACGGCTGAACGTTGTCCGCGTCCTAGCGCCATTTGGCGCCAAGACCGAGCCCTGGTCTTGGCGCCAATTGGCGTCAAGACAAGCTCTCTGTCTTGGCGCCAAGACGAACCTTCGATCTTTGTTTCAATCGACGTCTAGATCGGCCTCTAGTTCAATCATCAATCGGTTCCAAGACTCGTTCGTAGGTTTGGCGTCAATTGGCGTTTAGATAGTTTTCCAAAACGACGCGGTTCTCCGATGCTTTCGGTGGTTTCGAATCGCTCCGAAGATTGTATCGTGTGGTCTTGTGAGAGTTGTCCGAAAGCCATTGATGCTAACTTTAGCATTCGGATGCTTTAGTTTCTTGCGGACGGATAGACTTCTTTGAAAGATCGTCTAGACCCCAATTGGCTTGCGGTCTAGACGACGGTAAGTCTAGACGTCGGCAAGTCTAGATGACGGTAAGTCTAGACGACGGTGAATCTAGATGACGATAAGTCTAGACGACGTTAAGTTTAGACGACGGTGAGTTTAGATAACGGTAAGTCTAGTCGATGCTAAGTTTCGACGACGACGAGTCCAGACGTTGGTCGTGTTACTAAGTAAGTCCGATTAGAGATGCGATCTTGGACGTTGATTTCGAGATGACTGTTTTTGACACCAACAGACAGTGAGGCTCTCTGGTTTACCTACGCTAATGCTTCTACAAAAATGATCACCAGATAAAGATTAAAGCACATGCGTAGAATAATAATTTAAAGTCATCATCAATCGTAGATCATCCAAATTTTTTTAAAAAAAAACTCATAAGACTCATAAGGAACACACCAAAAGAAAAAGAAAAGAACATAAGTAACCTCCCCTAGACTTAGTTCACACCGTCTCGGTGGAAATATAAATCTGAAGAAGAGGTAAGTCCAAAAGATAAAAGGAAATGCAAAAAAGGAAAAGAAAAGAAAAGAAAAAAGAAAAACTGGTGTGTCGGAGATTAGATCAGGTAGACGTTCTAGCACCGTCATGTCGCGCCTTCTTGCGCGTCTCTGCCATAGACCAAGCTGCCTCGACATCAATCATCTCATCAATATCCTCAGAAAAAGGATCTCCACTGGTGGCAGGGGCAAGAGCAAACACCACAACATCCGTAGCAGCAGAAGAAGTGCATCCACTAGTCATCGTCTTCTTCATGGTTTTCAGAAGCTGCATGAGAAGGTTGTTGGTCTTCTGATGGCTTTCAATAGTCCAAGCACAGAACTCTCTGTCATGGCAATCGAGAGGAGGCGGTGGAGCAAGCTGAAATGGAGAGAAGTCTTCAGGAAAAGGCTCCTCAGTAGGAGTGTCATCATCATGCTCCTCAGCCTAATCATCTAAATCAATCTGAACAGGCTGCGAAGAAGAACCAACACCCTTGGTCTTCTTTAATGTCATAGGACATGGGCATAAATCCAAAAGGCTAGGCGAAATCTCTATCGGTGCAGCACTCACCAAATTATTCAAATCAGGATGAGGGAGAATGCAAAAGATAGAAACTAGGTTGTGGCTCTAGAAATGATAGACATTCGGTGTAGAAGAGAGGACATATCCACGGATAAGACTCATGATAATGTTACAGTAAATCAAATGGCGACCATCACAGTAGCTATATGGGCGATCACTAATCGTCCCACGCACTGGTCCCTTCTCCCCCACTAGGTCAACCCAACGATAACGCAGAATCCTAGTAATCATTCCGCTAAAATCTAGAGACTTCCCCACATCGACCATAGACGCCTTGTAGCAGGCGAACTTCTCGGCCATCACCACTCACAGGTTAAGCCCATGGCCCTAGGGATAAGTCACAATATCACCTCATAGCCGAAGATGCCTAACACCTACGAAAAAAAGCCAACTCATTGTAGATAATAGAAGCCTGAATGGTCTTCCCGTAGATGTGAGAACTCAGGATCTTGACGGCGTAGCGTAAGACAGGGCTACGGATCCTGGACTGCTTGGCATTCTGCGAGGTGAAACGACTTTTACCAATGAAATCCCAGAAATCATGAACACAAGGAAGAAGAGGGATCTCAGAACGTCTACCCTTGGAGAAACCGAAGACGTCACACAGTTGGAACAGAGACATGCTGTAGAACTGTTTGTGAACAATGAATGAAAAAGTGCCCTCATTGGCAATGGGATTTTCCGGATCTTGATACTGAAGGCGTGCAGAGGCCATAAACTGGTAGCAAAGATCACGATAAACATCCTCCTCGAGATTAAAGAGGCTCCCCAGACCTATCTTCGTAGTCAAAGTGTGAAGTCCCGCATTGAATCCTGGTAGAAAGCTTCTCATGCTCATCCCATTTTTTGTTGATGGGACAGTTGGAGGGATGCTTCTTTTCGTTCTTACGAAAATTTTTCTTGAAAGTAGGCTCCAGAGCAGCCGCAGTAGCAGGCTAAGTGGATGGTGCAGGAGCTCGAGATGATGAACTGGTGTGTGGTCCCATTTGCTTCTTTGTTCTCGTCATCCTACAAAAGAGAAAAACTCAAAAACTCATTAGTTCCGTTGAATTACAAAGGCAAACTCTAATCGAATCACTCATCATCTTCACACAAAATGACAATTCATATGTCATAAGCAATCAACGATCAACCAAATGCGTAGAAAAACTCACAAAATTTTTGTTTTCAAGGAGGTCCCAAAAATTTAAAACCCTTCAAACTATCGAAAACATGTGGTTTAGCATCAAAAACAAGTGCCCAATAGCATATGTATCAATCAAAATCAATTCAAATCATGAAGAACAAGTTAAAAACTACCAACATAAGAAAATTCACCGACGAGAACGACAAAAATCAAAACTCATCAAATTCGCGTAAATTCGTTTCTTAATCCTATATTCATGTTTCCTAAGCATAGTCACTAAAAGAAATCAACACCAATCATTAAGAATATCAAGGAAAACATATCTTTTAGCAGTTTTCGTTCTTAACACAAACTCACCAAATCATCTCATCAAACAACCAATTTGGGGCATAATTTCCTACTAAACACATTGATATCATGCTTATATACCCTTAAAACAACCAAGTTTCAAGAAAAATCACATGAATCAAAACCCCCCAAATCCAACCTAAAACCTGAAATTTCTAAAACGAAACTGAGAACGCATACCTGTGTTTCTTCAAAAACGGTTACCTGGTTTGAAAAATTTCCTTGAATCGATCGATTTGGGTGCAATGGATTGATCGATCCATGGCAGTCTGCCCGAGTCGTTCCTTTGGTGAGGGGATGGATCGAACGATCCTAGTGCAATGGATCAATCGATCCTTTCCATTATGCCCAGTGACGGCCAAATTTCTTAAATTACCTGAAACCAATCTCAAAACACTACTAAAAATCAAAAATAACAAAAAAGCCTACGTAAAAAGAAAGAAAACTACCTAGTGGGTTGCCTCCCACTCAACGCTTTTTTAAGCCACGAGTTTGACTGCAGTGCGGTCAGACGGCGGGTGGGTGCACCAAAGGAATTTGAATTCCTTCTTCAGATGGCATGTCTGCAAAGTATGGCTTAATTCTCTGACCATTCACTGTAAATTTCCTTCCATTGTCGTCAAGAAAAACTGCATTGTATGTTCTTACTTCAGCAATTTTGAAAGGTCCCGACCAACGCTACTTGAGCTTTCCTGGAAACAATTTCAGACGTGAGTTAAACAGAAGTACCTGATCTCCTGCAGCGAAATGGCGTAGAATGATTTTCTTGTCATGGAATGCCTTTGTCCTCTTTTTGTAGATCCTCATGTTCTCGTAGGCATTCAAGCGTATCTCGTCGAGTTCGTTGATTTGAATAATCCGCTTCTCAGCTGCTCGCTTGATGTTGAAATTCATCAACTTAGTAGCCCATAATCCGCAGTACTCCAACTCAAGAGGCAACCGACAAGACTTCCCATATACCAAATGATAAGGCTTCGTGCCTAAGGGAGTTTTATATGCAGTGCGGTATGCCCACAAAGCTTCATCGAGCTTAGTAGCCCAGTCTTTCAGAGTCTTGCCCACTATCTTCTCTAGGATTCCTTTGATCTCTCTGTCAGAAATCTATACTTCACCACTAGTCTGAGGATGATAAGGTGTGGTTGCCTTATGTCGAACTACATGCTTCTTCAGCATACTCTCAAACAGCTTGTTGATAAAGTGAGATCCCCCATCATTAATAACAACTCTAGGAATCCCAAATCGCGGGAAAATCACTTACTTGAACATCTTCAATACCACCTTGGCATCATCGGTAGGGTTGGCCAGTGCCTCAACCCATTTGGAAATGTAGTCAACTGCAACCAAGATGTATTGATTTCCATAGAACAGTGGGAATAGTCTCATGAAATCAATACCCCATACATAGAAGACCTCAACTTCCAAGATGAAGTTATGAGGCATCTCATTCCTCTTGTTGATGTTGCCTTTTCGCTCACACGCATCGCACTTGGAAACAAAGTCATGGGTGTCTTTAAACATAGTAGGCCACCAAAAGCCTACTTGTGGTACCTTCGAAACAGTCTTGAAGGTAGCGAAATGACCAACATACTCTGAACCATGGCAATGATAGAGAATACCCTAGACTTTAGTCTCTGGAATGCACCTGCGAAAAATTCCATCAGAGCATCTCTTGTAGAGAAAAGGATCGTCCCAAAAGTAATATCTGACATCTCTGAGGAACTTTTTTTTGCATAGCCTACAAAATTCGGTGGCTCTACTTCTACACTCAGATAATTTTCAAAATATGAAAACCAAAGAATCTCATCATGAATCTTTCTAATGGAAAAACAATCAACTCCATCCATGTATTCATCCTCTAGAAAGGTAACCATATAGACATTTTCTCCAGGGAGACTATCATCAAGTGGAGTCTCAGCTTCCACTCGAAAACGAGATAGATGGTCTGTAACACCATTCTCAATCCCACGTTTGTCTCGAATCTCCAGATCAAACTCCTGCAGTAGCAAAATCCATCTCAACAGTCTCGATTTAGCATCCTTTTTAGACATAAGATACCTCA
This sequence comes from Anastatica hierochuntica, assembly GCA_900406275.1. NCBI lineage: Eukaryota > Viridiplantae > Streptophyta > Magnoliopsida > Brassicales > Brassicaceae > Anastatica > Anastatica hierochuntica. The sequence goes on along the minus strand of OVAN01010127.1, from coordinate 7,206 downwards.
AAGCCGCATGATCGGTGTGAACAATGACTTTGGATCCCACCAGATATTGTTTGAACTTCTCGAATGCATAAACCATAGCCAAAAGATCCTTTTATGTAGTAGCATACTTGATATGAGTGTCATCAAGTGTTCTGCTAGCGTAGTAAATCACATGGAGCTTCTTATCCTTCCTCTAACCCAGAAATGCTCCTACTGCGTAGTCATTGGCGTCACACATCGCCTCAAAAGGAAAATCCCAGTCTGGTGGCTGCACAATTGGAGCATTGACTAGAGCCTCCTTGATTCTCTAAAAGGCTAAAAAACAATAAGTGTCAAAATCAAATTTAACATCCTTACAAAGGAGACAGGTCAGAGGCCTGGCAATCTTAGAGAAATCCTTGATGAATCGTTTGTAAAAGTTGTATGTCCTAGGAAGCTTCGAATATCCTTGACTGAAGTAGGAGGCTACAGACTTGTCATCACTTCGATTTTGGATTTTTCTACTTCGATGCCTCTCTTAGAAATTTTGTGACCAAGAAAAATCCCATCTTGCACCATGAAATGACACTCCTCCCAGTTTAGAACCAGGTGCTTCTCTTCACATTGTTCTAAGACCCTACAAAGGTTAGATAGACAATTAGAGAACGATGCGCCATACACAGAGAAATCATCCATAAGAACCTCCATGATATCCTCGATCAAATCAGTGAAGACGGACATCATGCATCGCTGGATGGTTGATGGTGCATTGTATAGTCCGAATGGCATTCTCCGATAAGTATACGTTCCATAAGAACACGTGAATGTAGTCTTTTCTTGGTCCGCCGGATGAATGAGAATCTAAAAGAAACTTGAATAACCATCAAAAACAGTAGTAAGAGTGATTAATAACTCTTTCTAGCATTTGATCAATAAAAGGAAGTGGAAAGTGATCCTTTCTTGTGGTTGAGTTTAACTTCCTGTAGTCAATGCACATTATGTGGCTAGTGATTGTCCTGGTGGGAATGAGCTCGTTCTTCTCGTTTGTGATGACAATGATCCCACCTTTCTTTGGTACTATGTGAACTGGACTCACCCACTTTCTATCGGAGATGGGGTAGATCACGCATGTACCCAAAAGCTTCAGAATCTCCTTCATGACCACTTCCATCAGCTTTGGATTGAGTCTCCTCTGATGTTCGATGGAAGTCTTGGATTTATCCTCCAAGTGGATCCTATGCATATAGAGATCTGGAAAAATAAATGTGATATCATCCAAAGAATACCCCAATGCCTTTCTATACTTCCTCAAGTTTGAAAGAAACAAGGCAGTCTCAACATTATTCAAGTTAGCATTGACAATCACAGGGTATGTAGAATTGGGGCCTAAGAAAATGTACCTCAATCTTGTAGGCAATGGATTGAGCTCGAGTTTCAGAGCTTTCAGCTCTCTCCAATCAGACTCTGAACTCGCCACAATAACTGTAAATGTCGCAAGTGATGGCTCCCCGAGCTTGATGTACGCGACTTGCTTCTCAATAGTAGGTGTCGAGTTCAGCAACGCGACAACCTCAGAAGTGTCTTCATTCAGGAACCCATATTCGCTCTCACTCTAAGTCAAAGCGACTCGTAGTAGGTCCTCTGTGTACAGCTCTCCAGCAGATTCCTCAATCACGTCAGTGAGTGTGTTTACCCAGAAGGTGGCTTCTCAATATTGAACCTCACACTCAACTTCCCGAGATTGAGATCAATTTGACCGTTCTGCACACCAGCCATGGCTCTAGCAGTGGATAAGAATGGTCTGCCTAAGATAATAGGATCCTTTGGGCTCTTCTTCAAGCTCCAAGACTACAGAATATGTGTATACGTAGCCTTTTCCAACTCCGATGGGCATGTTGTAGAGAATTCCCAATGGTCGTCGAATTGATCTATCAGCTAGCACTAGAGACATCCTAGTGGGCTTGTAGTTTATCATGTTCAGCCTTTGGGACACAGATAAAGGCATTAAACTAACTTCTGATCCCAAATCACACTGACATCTCTCAAATGTAAGAGACCCAATCTTGCACAACAATAAGAAAGGTCCAGGATCCTCTCGTTTCTCAGGTGTGATGTTCTGAAGAACCGCACTACATTGTGCAGTAAGCATAGAAACTCCCTACTCCAATATCATCTTATTAGAAAGAATCTCCTTCATGTACCTTTTTAGAGATGGTATCATCTTAACTGCCTCGACGAAAGGCAGTCTAACGTGCAACTCACCAACCAGATTCTTAAGCTTTTCATACTCACGCTCATTGACTCTTTGTCGGGGTCTGGAAGGATAAGGAACCTTAGGAACATAAGGCGATGGTGGCACATAATCGTTTTTAGCGTAAGCGTGAGTTTTATCGACGTTTAGAACATAGGTCTCTGTGTCATGAAATGAATCGATTGATCCTTTTCACTCTGCCAGGAATCGCACTAGATGCAATTGCACTGGATCAAACGATTGATTCTCTGGATCAATTATCCTTTCCTCTCTGCTATTGTCAACGGTTTTTCCACTTCTCAAAGTGATTGCGTTGCAGTACTCTTTGGGATTATTTTCCGGTTTGCCTGGAATGAAGCCCGATGGGTCTCTGTTGCTACTAGCACTGAGCACGGGGTGGGTACCCTCAAATTTTGGAAGACCTGTGACACGACCTGACTCGTGCGGGTAATTGATTTTTTGTACCCGTATTAGGCTTGAAGAAAACGGGTACCCTTAAAAATGGGTACCCTTAAAATAATAGATGATCCGTAACATACCCAACTTGTTACCCATACCCGGTTAACATACCCAAGAGTAACGATATATGTCTCAAAAATTGAAGAAAAGAAGCACGATATCAAACTTACGATGGGCTTTAACATACACTCTATTTTCTAAACGTTAATGTTTTTATTTTTCACCTATGGTCCAACGTATCTAGACTAACTTGGCCTATTTTCTCTTTCCTTTTTCATACATATGAACTTTCGTATATTCGAAATTTTCAATAAAACATAATTGGAGCCTTAAATTGTTTTTGATATAGTTTTCTATTGAAAAACGTAGTAGGTCATAAGATTTGATTTACATAACGGGTATTAGTGTCCAACCTTAGTTGCTAACAGAAGTCTGAACAACCTGTGTTTCCAGCAACTTTATATGAGTACTCAATGTTTCGAACTTCTCATTGAGATCATTGTACATGTTGTCCACTTTCTAATTTTTGTCTGCCGCGGACGTGGTCTGATTCTCCAACACTTGCTGCAGCATTTTCTTCAAATCACTATCTTGGGATGATGTAGAAGACTATCACTGGTTCTGAGTCTGGTAACATGTATGGTAGTTGTTCCTGAAACCCCCTGAACCATATTATTGCTTCTGTTGGAAACCACCATTGGCAAAGTTGGTTCCTTGGTTCTGATTCTTTCTCTGATACCCAAGATTGAATACACTCTGGTTCTGTTGGTATGGCTTGTTCTGGAACTGGTTCTGTTGATTGAAATCTTTGTTTCCAAATTTTCCTTGGCCTCCAATGTAATTCATGTCCGCTTGATTATCATTAAGCTCTTCAGCCATGAACTAATGGTACATTTTTCCGAGTTTCTGCTCTTGGAACATGGGTGCATCATTTTGTTTCCCAACATAGTGTACTCCTTTATGATCTCTTCTCATTAGCTCATCAAGCTTTGACTGCAAATCATCAATCCTCTTAGTGTCAACTGCTGAGTTTCTTCTACCGCAATCATACTCTGACATACGATTCGCTTGGCTAGCAGCCATGTTCTCAATTAGAGTGTAAGTTTCCTCAACCGTCAAGGTTATAAAATTTCCATTACTAGCAGTGTCAATGGCTTTCTGGTACCATTCATCCACTCCATTGTAGAAGATATTCAACAGGTTTATGTCGGTGTACCCATGATGTGCAAAATCAACCATGTACTCCTTGAATTTTTCCCAAGCCTCATAGAAACTCTCTGTAGCAATCGACCGGAAGCTTGCAATCTTATTTCTCAATAAGGTAGACATGGACTTGGTGAAGAAATGTCCCAGGAAAGCAGCTACCGTCTCTTCCCAGGTGGTGAGAGATTGATAGCTCAGATTTTCGCCCGAGATAACACTGCACGCGCACAGATGTACGTTTTAGTGGTTCAGGATCGAATCCACAGAGACCAAAGGTAGCACGAAGAATGTAGAATCAAACAGCGGACTAAAGATAAAAAGATGCCTTTAGAGATGATGCAAATGTCAAAATTAAGAAAGCAAAGAAATGCAGGTAGCAACGAAAGGGTTGTAAATCAATCAGAGAAGTGTTGGGCATATTATATTCTTAGGGAAACAATTCATTGTTGATTCAAACTATAGACTAGGAAACAAGATTAAAACCTTCTTGAATTCAAACACTAGTGAAGAACTGATCTACTTTTGTAGTATCAGCTCCCTATGTATTAGAAATCTCGAGACTAACTTCCGTTGACCCTCGATTTCTAATCATGCATTACTAACGTGTTTGATATGTTTACAATTCACTTAAACATCAATTTCCATTGGCTTAAGAAGAATTGCTCATCTATGATTCTTTCAGGCATATAAACAAACATTTTCCAGGCATTAAATTATCTAAGTTAAGAAACTAAGTGATCAGTTTAATTTCATGCATTACGATCAATCATAGACGAAGATCCATTAGATTAAGTTCCTAATCATGAAATTCTACATCAACAAATCATGAATCCCTATGTGAGAACCCTAAACCCAGTGATCAGACTACTCACTCATGATAATTGTAAGAACACATATCAAATTCAAGAGAGACAAGATTGTATTTAACAAAAACAAGAGTAAAAGGGTTCCGAAAAATTCTCAAATCGAAGTACAAAAAGGCTTCTTCTCCCTAGGTTACAAAATCAATCTCTGCTCTCTAAGAGTCTGTAAAAGTGCATCCTGAAAGGTAAAACACGAGCTTAGGTCTTTTGATAGTAATCCGGTTCGAAATAAGTTCGGTCTGGTTCTTCGTAAAATCGGACCGTAAATCGGGAGAGGGATCGATCTATCCATACACATGGATTGGTCAATCCTTGTCCAATTTTATGGGTATTTTTCCAGCTTTTCACGAACACTTCTTTCGATGTTTGAAATCCATCCAAAATGCATTTTTTCTGCACATTCAAGCTCGATTCCTGTAAAAATAATAAAGAACACAAATCCGCGCCAAAACTATTTGAATACATACTAAAAACCATAATTCTTGTGTAAAAAGAGTAGCAAAAAACTACTAAAATACTGACACATCAAATCCCCCAGACTTAAATCTTTTCTTGTCCTCAAGCAAAGGAAACGAAGACTAAGCCTGCGGGAAAAGAAACTCAAAAACCAATGGATCGCATGCTATCAGAAAATTTTACTTTGCGCTACTTTCGCTAACCATAAAGACTCAGAACAGTTAAAACATTCTCTCCAAGAATCGCTGCATAACCTCCCAAGCCCATANTGGACCTGCAAACTCAACTTCCATGTTAATAACTCTCTACATTCAATTAAGATGGGCGTGAAACTTTTCACCAAAGAACTCATAATCAGGAAATCAGGCTAGGCATTCAAGGCTTTTTAGTGGCTTAGAGTGTTTCGGGTATCAAAAACTGCATCAAAATGCAAGACGTTATGCAAAATCGCAGGAAAGAAAGAGTATATTGATGTTCAAATATGTGCATTCTTTAGGGTGAATCTAATCAACATAATAATATGCAAATGCTAATTTCTAAATCAAATATACAGAAATTTTAAATAATTTTCGTTTTTTTTCAAGAACGAAAATCTGGTTCAAATTAGCATATCAATGACGTTTTTAAACTCTAAAGCACCCCATACAACGTGAAGAAATGCAACATAATCATCTAAACCACCTAAACACCCAACACCGAGAAATCAGACACTCAGGACCATGTCTAAATCACCTAAAATGTACAATCCTATCTAAGCAATTAGAAGGATCATGTCTACCTATTCTCTCCATTGTTTTTACACATGTGCGCAAATAAGATGAAAAAGAAATGCATGGAGATTCAAGGAGATAAGGTAAGGGTGTGGTGCCAGACTAAAGATGAGTCTGGTCACTCAAGATTACCGAAAAGGACGGTAGAAAAATAAATGGGATGTAATCCTGAATTATGGGTTTGATTCCTGATTTTAAGTTCCTGGATCAAAGCATTTAAGTTGATTAGTAAGCCAAATAAGATAAAGTTAAAAACATTTCAGACAAAAATCTGAGTTCCAGAGATTTCTGTTGGGGAGTTTAGTCATGAGTTATTCTGGATTGTCTGCGCTAAAAGTCCAAATGGAATGGTTAATGAACATATAAATAAAGTGCAATGCGCAGAGATAATAGACTGAGATCATCATAAAGCATAAACAAATCCATTACTGACTCAATTGAAAATTAAAAAAATGACTCAAACAACACCAAAAAAAAAGAAAAAACATAAGTAACCTCTCCTAGACTTATCTCACACCATGTCGGTGGGAAACAAATCCAAGGAAGGGGTAAGTAACAAATAAAAATAAAAAGAATATGAAAAGAAACGGGAAAAAGCAAACTTACCTGAAATCGTGTAAAATAGCCACGTAAATGAGACAGGGATCGATCAATCCAGAGACAGGGATCAATCGATCCCTGTCCGTCTGTGTGGTGATCTGTTTCCTGCAATTCAAAGGCTAAAAACCCGAAAGACGTAAAAAGCACCAAAAAACAAAGTACAAATGCCAAAAACACTACAAAACTAACTAAAAAGAAAAAGAAAATTACCTAGTGGGTTGCCTCCCACTCAGCGCTTGTTTAAAGTCACGAGCCTGACTGTAGTGGCGACAGATCAGTCTGCAAGTGCCTTGGAACTCTCCCCGAAGCAAGCTCCACCAGCGAAAATTTTCAGCTCAAGGATTCTGCTCATTTCTTCATAGCAACTGCTCCTTTCTCTTTAAACTCTGGTGTAAGGATGGCCCTGACCTTTGCAAAAGGTATGAATCTGCCTTTATGCTTCACTTTGTACTCAATAGCACCTCCATCGCAACCTAGAGGGATCAAGGTCAACTCAGAACTCTCCTCAGTATTGTGCACTTTCTTCTTCACCTTCTTTTTTGTCTTGAGTTTTCTCACTGTAGAATGAATGTCTCCATCAAGGACTTCTTTAACGTCATTCTTTTCAGCTATCTCCAATGTGTCTTTACTCAATAGACCGTCCTCT